>VZUI01049825.1:0-65203 GCA_013401135.1 Cettia cetti
GGGGGGGCAAGGGGTGTTGGTTGGTTGGTTGGTTTTTGTTTTGTTTGTCTGTTTTTGTTTATTTTTGTTCAGCTTTGTTTTGTTTTCATCTTTGGTTTCTTTTCTATTTCTGAAAAGCCAGTATAAAATGAATTGATTATCTGCTGTGTTTGTTTCATACTAAACTCGACAGTCTAATATCTGATTGCAATATAAATTTATATGGCTTGTTATCAACTGTAGGTATTTTGCATATTTCAGGAAAAGGCACTTGTCTAAGAAACAAAGGTACCTTGTGATTCAGGAGAAGATCTGAAAAATTGCCTAAAGCTATAATAAGACTTAATCTTGTAGTTTCTCTGAAGTAATTTTTATAATAAACATCATAATTAACCATTTAGCTCAAATTTCTTAACAGCAGCCCTTGAAATTCCTGTGGTTCTGCTTCCCACTCTTCATGAATTTGAACTGATTGCTGATTGCATACCTGCATGCACCTTTGTCCATCAAGATGCATTTTGTTCATGTCAGGTGTTCTCTGTAGAGGACTTTTACTGCGCTCCTAGAGAATACGTGTTCTTATTCTTTGCCTTAGCTAAATTAGTTTTTCGTCTTCTACTTGAAAGAAAAAGAAACAAACGAGGGAATGCAAAAAATACTTTTCTGTGTAGGTTATTATTCTCACAATGAGACAACATAAAATACTATGTTAATATTGTTTCTTGAGAAATGCAGAATGGGATATAAATTTGGTATTGCAAATATATGTGGAAAAGAAACGGTAGCCTGTGTGGTTTTTGTTGATGGAGAAGACATGAAAGATGACTCTACATACCAAAACTTACTGATTTAGGGATTTCTATGAGTAAAGAGTTTTCAAAACTTAAATATGTAATATGATTATCTGAACTTTGGTAATCTTATTAGTGTGTTTAATGTTGTTGAGAAGGTCAATTCTGGTTTTAGAAGTTCTCAGTCTGTATCTACCTACAGTATGTCTACCTTCTTCCTGCAAGCTTCTGCTTAAATCTATCTGATAGAGTCCAGGTTTTTGGTTTTTTTTTCTCTCCTGTCTCTTGCTCCCTTTGTAATGTTTTTAATATTTCTCCTATGGAGCACTTTACATTCCTTTGAATTCTGAAAAGGTAAACATGTAACAATTCTGCTTCCACTTAAGATTTGATTTTTTTTTTTTCAGTTGGTACTCTAATCTGTGGAATGTTATGTGTCAAAACAGATAAGCTGGGTTGAAAATTGAATTTTTTCTTATCCATATATTTATCTTTTAACATTTCCTTTTTTCACTGGACCTGCAGAAACATACATTTAATTCTTCCCTTTCATTCATCAGCATTAGTTCATCATTCAGATGAATTAGAAGACTGCTTCTAGAAAGAAAAACTCTATTTTATGAAAAAGTAAGCTCTTTGAGTTTTGATCCTTTTTATTGCAATTGAAGAGAAAGATGTTTGCTCTGAATAAAAAGGAAAAATAATGACTAAATCTTTAAGAGAAAATGAAACACCTACTGGGAATTAAACATAAATCAGTCAAAAGGCTTCTTCTGTGAAGCTGTTGTATATCTTCCCAAGAGGCTGAAATCATCTTATTTGGCTTCCAGGAGGTACCACACAGAATTATTTCTGCCCTAAGAGAAAAATTCCTATTAATTCAAAATGATTTAATGTTGAATTTTTCATACCCTCAATGATAAAAGCTATAATGATTTTCCCTGCAGGCTAGAAAAATATGCAAGGATCATTTCTACATGATTTCAAAATGCATTCCTGTGTGTTTGTGTGTGTGTTTCTCTGTGTGTTTGTCTGGTATATACACAGAAAAAACCCCAATAAACTGCAGATTCAGATTTTTAAATGCTTTTGTCTGTCACCATCTCTAGATTTTAATTATTGGAAAACCTGAACTGGTATTTTAAAATAATATCACCCAGACAAACTAGAAAAATCAGGAAAATTTCTACTTAAGATAATTATGAAATATAGTTTTTACTGCATGGCAAAAGAGTGCTGCATGGCAAAAGAGTGAAAAACAACTGAGAGTCCTGGCTGCTCTGCTCACATGTCATCTAGCAATTATGTGGCTTTCACCTTCGCTAAGATATGAAAAGGCCACTTTGCTTTCAAACATAAAGCCATACAGAGGGATTTGATATCCTACAGACCCTTCCTTTGAATGTCTTTTGATGATACTCTGAACAGTACAAATGATGGATCTAGACATCTGATACTAGGTGTCTTTTCGAGCCGACACTCCTGTTTGGATAGATAATGACTTGGTAATATGAGCAAAGAATGAAAAAAGACAAAATATGCGTGATAAGCAATCCATATGCATTACAGTAACAGGACAGAATTGAATTTCTCAGATTACTCCTATTAGTACAGCTACTACAAGAAATAATGTAATTTGCATGTCTGACTTAGCAAGCTTACAAACTGTTTGCCTAGTTAGTGCTAACGTCCAATTTGTCAGCAGTGATGCTTGTACTCTCCAACATCAGGGAAACTTGCTGCAATTGTCATTTTTCAGCAGTTACCAGTTTGGTTACATTAAACTAACAACTATACTCAATTTCTAATAATCAAAGACCAAGTTAATGGTATTTGCTGCAGACTTCAACTTATCCCATCTATGGTTCAAAATCTAAAAATTCAAGAAGACTAAATGCACTCCTTTTTCTCTTGTCACATGAAGAGGGGATATTTTCTTGACTCTTAGTATTTGGTGTGTCTGTCAGTGTCTCAGGAAAGTGGAAACCCTGGTGCTCAACCAGGCTGCCAAGGAACTCTTCATTGGGCAGTTCACTGGAATGAAGAATGATTTGACTGACCTGTTCAGGAATACACACCACAGCATAAGGGAGACCCCTCAGCAGGTCTTCCCACTTTATGACTCCTAAGTAGGTCTTCCCCTTTAATTGAATGTTTTTCCCTGATCTTTCCACATCCCCTCTCAGATAGTTGCTACCTCAGATAGTTTCAAGTATACATTGTATTGTCATTTGCAGGTCTAAACACCACTTCAAAGTAATTAACAGGACTTGTACTCAGAATTATTTGATTCTTACTGTTGTTACCTTTTTCCCAAACTGGAAATGAAACTTAAGATAATTTTAGTAAAGAGATTATGTAAAAGGGCATCTTTTTTTTAAGGCCTTCAGAGGTAGTTATGGAAAGATGTTCACAAAAGCCCACCCCTCCCAGAGGTGAGTACATTTTTATAGGTTTTAGGAAATTAGCATCATTGATAAAAAGCACCAGTTAGGAGGACAAGTGGTGATGCAATTCCCCCCTGCCCCCCTTCAGCACTAGCAGTACTTTGTTCATGAAAAAGTATCTCAAGGAGTTGTTCTTGGCCTTGGTTCCCAGGAAGAACCAAGACAGCACTGGGGCCTTGTACCCCTGGGGCTTGGAGCTTGGAATTTTTTTTGTCTTTCTGCCTAGGGAAAGACCATGGAAAAGTACTGGGAAAGCCAGCTACTATTACAATAGGTGTTACAAATATATGTGTGAAAAATACAGAAAACACATTAAAGAAAAAAAGGCAAAAACTCAACAGCATCACTGTGGCAATGTAAACCGTATGGATTTTTTCCATATGCTTCCCTGATTGGGTGAAAGCAACTTAGATTCCAACTAAGAAAATGTATTAACTTGTGGAATTACTTTTTCTTCCTTATTTTTAAAATTTACAGATTTCAGAACATTTTTCTTAGTGAGCTCATAAGCAAGGATAATTCCAGTAAATAATAAAAAATAATAGAAACAACAAAACTATTGCAAATTTTTATTTGAAGTAACATGAAAGAAAGACATTTTATACAAAATTTTCCAAGAGTAAAATGTACACTATGTATCAAATATAAAGGAAATTATGAAAACAATTTATTCTCCAAAAATCTGCCTGTGTATTTATGTGAATGTTTGTGTGTTTGTGCACGCGTATATTTACAAAATAGTTGAAAATATTTGAAGAATAGATGGAGAATACATAATAATTATTCTCTGTATATCATTGTAGACCTGTTTGTGATTAATTAATGTGGTTTTGTTGTTTTTCTTGGAGAAGAACCAATCTGTTCTTAACATGAGATTTAGGAATGATTTCTTACATGTGAATGCTCAACTACTAGGCATTTTATTTGGAATTACAGCCAGATTTCTGATTTATTCTACAAAGTTTTTACTTTTTTAACTACTTTGCCTATCATAGAATAAATTCCCTGTCGACAAGGATTTGAGAGATTTTTACTTCTTAGAACCACACAACAATTTGTGTTGTAGAGGACCTCCAGTGGTCATCTACTCCATCTCCCAGGATGGTCATCTATATTGATCCTGTTTTATTTTACTTTGTGTGGAAATAGTCTTCAGTGGTAACTGAATAGTATTCTGGAAATTTTAATATAAAGATGTTTGTAAAATATAAAAAAGAATAAAAAAGTATATAGTAATTAATTTGGATTTAAAATATTTCCAATTTAAGCAGAAGTAATGCAGTTATGTAAGGGGAAGAAAACGGGGTGGAATTTACTTATCTAATTATCCTTAAGGGACCCTCTCCATGAATCAATACTGTATTCTGACGCATACTCTATAACCATACAGAACAAAATCATCCTTGCCCCCACGACTTTTTAAGCTGTGTAGTCTATATACAAAAGAAACAAAAGTACACAGAAACACATAGGACTTTATTCATCAACACAACCAAGCCTTATCACAGTTTTTATAAAAATCCACAGCAAAGTGGTGAATGAAAAAATAATTTTTAAGATAGAAGTTAGAGAAATTTGTAAATATTTACATGGAATTTCTGTGATGGATTGACCTTTTCCAGCTGCTAGATCCCACCCATCTGCCCTCTCCTTAACAGGACAGGGGAGAATATAAGATGCAAAACTTCTCAGCTTGGGGTGAGGCAGGAAGATAGATCACTGACTGCTTGAGGACAACAAATCTTAAGTACCACCAGTAGAACAGACACAACTTGAGGAAAAAGTAAAATAATTTAACCAGTAAAGATGGAGTTGGACCAGAAGAAGAAAAGGCAAAAAATCTTAAACCACCTTCTTTCATCCAAGCTCCCTTTCTTCACAGACACCAAACCAAGATTTTCTCCATCATTCCTAACTCCTGGACTTCCTTTCCTGCAGCAGCACAGGGGGATGAAAAATGGGGCTGCAATCAGTCCCTAACAGCTACTCTCTCCTTTCTCTCATGCTTTTCCCTGCACCAGTGTGGGGTCTTCCCATGGGCTGCATCATCCTTCAGGCCATTTCCACCTGATGTGATGTGGGGTACTTCTCAGCCTGCAGAGTGGATATCTAGAACACTTTCCCCACAGGATTTCTCCATCCTGGTGCTGCAGAGGCATCCCTACCAGGAACTTCCCTCCTCTCTCTGCCTCTTGGGACTGCACAGTGGTTTCTCACACGGCTCCCTTCAGGCCTGGCTGTCTAGCAGTGTTTTCCCTTCCCTTACTCCTTCATGCCCTGTGGTGAGACTGTTGGATCTGGCTGGAACCAACTGTGTCTGCCTCCACACAGGGACTACCCCTGCTTCCCTCCCATTCTCACTAGCAAAACCTTGCAACTTAAACCAAATACAATTGTCCAAAAATGCAAGAATACAACAGCAAAGACTTAAGATTTAAAGAGCAAAGATTTAAAAAGGAAAAAAAAAAACCCAACAAAACAAAACCCAAACAAACAAACAAACAAACAAACAAACAAACAAACAAACAAACTAACTAACTAACTAACTAACTAACTAACTAACTAACTAACTAACTAACTAACTAACTAACCAACTAACTAACCAACTAACTAACTAACTAACTAACTAACTAACTAACTAACTAACTAACTAACTAACTAACTAACTAAACACAAAAAAATCTAACCAAACAACCCACACCAAAATCCAAAATCTAACCTACCTAGAGGTAAATGAGCTTCCTGGAGTAATTAGAGTTCAAAGTAAGGGTTTTCACACAAAATAGAGATGATACACATAGGATAGCCAAAGTAAAAATCATCAGTTTATTTGAGTGCCATGGAGAACAGCAAGAAAACGGAAGAAGAAAGAAAGATGAAAAGTCTAATGCTGGGTGGGAAAACAGTATTTGTTACAATGTAAGTAAATATATTAGGAGAGAGATATTGAACTCATCAAGGAAATGGCAAGCCAAATGAGATTCTGAACAAGATCTACCTGTGTATTTGAAGAGAAAAGGTCATGGCTTATATATTATGCAGAAAAACTTGCCAAACAGTAACTACAGTTTTTCTCTATAAGCCCAGAGTGAGTCTAAGAAGGGGGTCTAAGTTGACTGAGTAACTGAAAAGCGATCTGGTAAAAATGCCATTGGTGACTGGAGGCAGAAGGACAGCTATGCAACCTGTTAGGTGGGCAGCAGAGATGGCAAGGTACTCATAAAGACAAGGGAAGCCCGAGGAAATCAGGGCTGGGGTAACTAGGCTAACATCTAAGCTGACTTTATGAGGCAGGTGGATAACAGAAGGGAGAAGAGACTAATACCAGGGAAATTCACTTAATAAAAAAAGATCTTTGTGGAGCTGAGTTAGGAGTGATAAGACAGCAGCAGTGTCATGGAAGTCATTTGAGGGCTTATTTTAAGAACTTAGCTTCTTTATTGTAAGGACAATGTTAACATGAATAAGGAGGAATTAGTGTGGCTGTCAGTTTTACTTGTTAATCAGTGAAAATCCAAACTCTGATTTAAGAGTCAAAATTTTGAAAAATCTGGTCTATGCTTTTTTGTTCAGGATATAGAAACAAACCACTACCAATCATGACTGTGTTATCTTCTGTCTGAATCAGTTTATCCCTGAAGCTTTTTCCCTCTTTCAAATTTTGATGAGAGCTTAGTTGTTGACTTTCATATCTTTTACTAGTTCTTTAGTAAAACAACATTTTGTCATTTCTTGTTGCCCTAGCAACCAAACCTTCCTAGATTTTTAATTGCCTCTATGGCATTTATCTGAACATTATTCTACTTTTTTTTTTTTTTTAAGAATGCAATGTCACTTCCAGTGATTCTTTTTACCAGTGTTCACCATAGTCTCTGACTGTGATGTTGAGTTGTGAGCTCTAAAATCTTTCCTGACAGTTTGTTCATGTATACTTTTGTTTCTAGCGTGGTCCACAAGTAACTTCCATGCAGCCTGAGAAGACTTTCACCTCCTATCTTTTTATTTTACCTTTTTTTCCAAGAAATTTGTTCATTTCTATGTTGGTCATCTTTTTAAATTGACTGTAGCTGTAGTGAATGTCTGCTTTTGTTGCTACAGAAAAGAGCTACTGAAGTGCTGAAGGGCCTAGAGGAAGCCATTTGAAGCTGAGGTCACTTGGCTTGTCCAGCCAGGAGAAGAAGACACTGAGATCTCATGGTGGTCCACAACTTATTCACATGGGAAAGCAGCAGGGAATGCAGTTATCTCTTCTCTCTGGTGATCAGTGGCAGGACTGGGGGAATGGCCTGAGTCTGTGTTAGGAGAGGGTTAGTTTAGATATTATGAAAAACTTCTTCACTCAGACAGTGGTTGGGCACCAGAAAAGGCTCCCCAGGGAAGTGGTCATGGCACAAAACTGCCAGTGTTCAAGAAGCACTTGGATAATGCTCTCAGGTACACAGTGTGACTCTTGGGGATGCCCTGTTCAGGGCCAGAAGTTAGCCTTAGATGACTTTTGTCTCTTTCAAATAAGGACACTTTGTGATTTTGTAAATGCTGAATTACAAAAATCAGTCACTCTAACTGAATTGGCCTCAAGCATCACCATTTGGAATCACATAATTTGCTCTGGTGAGGAACAAATAAAAAATTACCCTGCCTCTGATGAGAATTTATGTGATCTTTCCCTGGTTTAAATAAGGTAACTCAAGTCTGCCATTTGTCTTGTATGCCCTAATCTCAAATCATCCTGATCTCTTTTGCATATTGTTGTCATTGTCCCCTGTGTGGTCAAGGAGACAGTAATACCTCAAAATTTCTTTTTTTCTCATCTAGGTCTGAATTTTCCCTTGAAGAAGATTACATCTTTTAAGACTAAAGTGGAATCTTAAAGGGATGATTGTATGGTGATCTCTGCACACTTTTGGTTCATGAAAATTTCAATTTCTCCAAACACCTTCAAGTAGTAACTTTGGTCTTAAAGGATATTTAGATATTTACTTCAAAGGATCATAAGCAGCCTACATAACTTACATGTCTGTAGCATTTCCCTTACCCTACCAATACTACATTTGTCCCTTAATTCAGTCAACTTCGAACTCCAGTCTCTTGAAAGTTTTCTAAGTGCTCATTTTACCTATTTCAAATGAAGAGGGATTACTCTAGGTAGCCTAAGGTATCCAGTTGATATGGCTGACTTCTCTTACTAAATTTCTGTCCCAAGTTAGAGAAGGTCTCTAAGATTTCATTCTCCTGCTGTCACTCCATTTCCCCCACATTAAAATTCCCTTTGCACTTTATTTAGTTACACTTTTTTTTTTTTAAATAGTTGATCTTCATGTGACAAAGATGGTTTTGGTGTGCTTCAAAGGTATCCATAAATATTTATGGCAACAAATGTGTCTAATGTGTGGTTGGGTCTACACATCAGCCATATTCTTTCTTCACTGCTTTGCCCACCCCTACAACATTGTGGACTTGTGAGATCTTAGAAATTCTTCAGCGTTCCTTAGCAACAGGGTCAAGTCTTCAGGTGCAGTGCTGATTATAATTCTCAAGGTCTGCAACTTGCTTCTTCATCTTCTTTGTAGAAGGCAGGGCATTCTACATGCAAAATCTTCTCAGCTGTTTATATTAAAAATTTTGGTAGAGTTTTAATCTTATATCTTTATAGAGTGGTTATGCTTGAAAGTCAGAGAATTTAATTTGCTAGCTCAGCACTTTTCAGACTAGATTAGATTCTTTTTTGATAAAGGGAGCTTTAAAAACATTAATGGGAATGTGAATGATCTTTTTGTCCCTCCCTTCACTTTGTAAGGAAACACACTTTCTAAAATGAACCAAGAAGTATCCTAAGAAAATATTGGGACATCCCTTTGGGCACAAACCCCTATATTCCCACAGCTTCAGTTAGACAATAGAATAAGATGAACTACATTTGTTTGATGATGAACAATCATGGACTATGAACAGTAAAGCACAATCATTTGTCTGATCTCCGTCTTCCCCCATCTGCCTCAGAAGCTATGATTTCTGTCTTACTGTCATCCCAAAGGATTTTAAAGCATTTTAATAAGGATTCTGTCAAGTCAGTCTAGTCAGCTAGATGAACTGAGTCATTTGTCTTGGGGAATCTTCTGCTTTGACACAAGGTGAAAACTAAGTAAATATTCTCATTGGATGAGATGATGCCTGGAGAATTCCTGGTTTTTGATATTCTAGATGCCTAACAGGTGCCATATGTCTATGTTCTGCCCAGTCAGCCACAAGCAGTTAAAGACCAATTCATCTGAATATTTAAACATAAAAGAAAAACTTATTAAATCCTCTAACCAAAGCAAATCTTCAACACCAACAAAATCCTACTTCTAAATTCACAAACTTGACATACATTTACAGTTATGCAGATAGCCAATTTAAAGCACGCATTACCCCTGCCTTGTGACAGCAAGATCAGATGGTCGCACTCCTGAGAATGTATTTTCTTATTCCTTACCCATGATTTTCTGTGTTACTGTCTTTCTTACAATTTTAATAATTTTATTTTTAATACTGTAATAAGTCTGTTGGATAACATGGTATTGAAGTATTTTTGCAACTTTTTATTCAAAGAGAAATGCATGCACATTTAATGTTCTTGAGACCCTTTAGAAAGGACGGAACTGATATTCCTGTGGCACTTGGTGAACAATAAAAAATTACTAGGACTTTTATTTCAGTCAAAATCACATGGAATCATAGAATCACAGAATCATTGAATCTTTTGGATTTCAAGGTACCTTAAAAATCATCGAGTTCCAACCCCCACTTTCATTGGCAGGGACATTTTCCACTAGACCAGGTAGCTTAAAGTCCCATCCAACCTAGTCTTGACCCCTTCCACTGATACAATATCCATAGCTTCTCTCAGCAGTCTGACTTTACTTGAATTTTACAGAATTTTACAGAATTTGGAATGAGCAAATAAGCTTGTGAAAAACCTTCACGACTCAACTAGTAAAAACTAAGTCAAGGCTCTGAAAGAAATGATCCTATTATACATTTTATATTTCTAGAAACTTTGCGTCAAGTTTGTTTTTATTGGACAAGTAATGTGCAATGTTGATGATGACATGAAAATTTTATATTTCTTGGGACTCTACATGGTATTTTACTTTTATAAAAAAAATCTTTTGCAAAAAACCCCACATTTATTGTTGCAAGTGAGAATTCAGATTGATTATAGAAAAACTGCGACAAACCCAGATTATTTTTGTATTTTCATTGACAGCAACTTCTTGTCAACCAAAAAATTGTAACCTTTTTATGTTAAGGTTAAGAAAATACGTATTTTTATAATTTAGTGTTTGAAAGAATTTCAGCTTTCAGGATAACTACTAAAAGAAGAGAAAGCTAAAATCTTGCATGATAGATAATATCAAATAAAGGAAAAGAGTCTGTTTCTTAATCAAGATCGGCAGACTAAATCACTAATCAAATTAAGGGAACATATTTTCCCTATTTACATGAGAAAATTTCCAGAGGACCTAAAAAACCCTATTGAACTGTTGAAGAGTATGAACCCAAATATTTTTTTAGGTTCTATCTCTAAATCTTCTCTATCTCTATGGATTGTTTGTATTCACACAGTGAATACATTAAGCTTGGAAGAGTGTTGACCTCACATTTGTCTCAGTTGTTCACATTCCAGATTCAGATGTTATGATGATGCTTAATATGTACATTTTATTAATATAAATGTTTTTAAATACAGCTCCCTCATACTTTCATTTCATCAGTTTTATGGTTAAAGTTTGTATTCATCAAGTTGAACCACATTATATTTTCATATAACACTGTTTGTGAAATGGAGCTTCATTTTAAAGTATGAATTTATTAAAAGTTACATTCTTTATATTGCTTTATAGTTGCTTTATAGGTTTAGTATCATTTACAAGATACCAAGTCTAATGTCAAATACCACTACCTCACTACAATCATAGAATAGATTGGGTTGGAAGGTGCCTTTAAAAATCATATCATTCCAAACACGTTCCTTGGCCAGGAACACCTTTCACTAGACCTGTTTGCTTAGAGTTTCATCCAACCTGGCCTTGAACACTTCCAGGAATGGGGCAGTCTCACCACCCTCTCAGTCAAAAAACATAAAGAAAGTAGGTTTAGTTTAGATATTAGGAAGAAAATATTTACACGTTTCCTCCTTGTCCTGTCACTACTTCTCCTTGCTAAAAGTTCTTCTCTGTGGTTCATGCAGTTTCCCTTCAGGTACTGGAAGGCCACAATTATGTCACCCCCAAATGTGGTTTCTTTTCCAGACTGAACAATCTCAGTTCTCTGATTTTTCTCATAGGAGAGGTACTTCATCTCTCTGATCTGCTTGTTGGCCCTCTCTGGACTGGCTCCAATAGGTCATGTCCTCCTTCTGCTGGGACACCATGGCTGGATGCAGCACTGCAAGTCAGGTCTCTGCAGAGCGGAGGGGCAGAATCCCCTCCCTCTCCTGCTGGCTATGCTGCTTTGGATGCAGCTCAGGACATGTTTGGCTTTCTGGGCTATGAGTGCACATGGCAGGGCTGTGTCCAGCCTCTCCAGCACCCCAAAGTCCTTGTCATCAGTGCTGCTCTGGATCTGTTCATCCCCCAGACCGTGCTGATACCAGGGGTAACTCCAACCCAGGTGCAGTTTGGTCTTGTTAAACCTCATGAGATTCCCATGGGCCACTTCTAGAGCTTGTCCAGTTCCCTCTGAGTGTCATCCAATCAGGTGTATCAACCACAACACTCAGCTTAGTGCCATCTGCCAATTTGCTGAGGGTACAGCCACCACCTTCTAGATATCACAAACTGAGCCCTTTGCCCTTTTTTTTTTTTTTTTTTTTTTTTTTAGTTGCAGATTCTTTCTAAACAGTATTTCACTAATACTGTGGTTAAGGTTGCCCTGTGGACAACTGATACGTGGACTATCAGGTATGTGGATTGCCAGGTGTGGTTTTCTTATGAATCTGGAAATTTTTATGAATCTGGAAGGGAAAGGAACAGAGAAGCTGGGGAATGGAAATAGCTGTTCTTCTGAGTTTAATGCAAGAATATCTTCATTAAAAGGAAGTACCATCAGCCCTAGAGCTAAACCTCCTCAATAATCAAAGGTTCAACTGTGATTCTCTTTCTAGCTAAAACTCTGGAAAGAGGAACAATACTAAGCTAAAAAATTAAAAGTCTGTTCGTTTGAGTAGTGAAATGACAGTTTTGACATGGAGATCAATCCTTGATCATGTAATATACAATGAATTCTAAAACTATTAGTAGCACAGACAGCAGGACCAAGAAAGTTTGGGAGAAGATGTAATAGATAACATTCCTGAGTCATGAAACAGAGGAAATCTAACACCACTGAAACCTTCCTTCTTGGTCTCTGCTAGAAATAAATGCACTAAGGTCTTTCAACATTTAAAGCATTTATCCATAAACATCTAATCTGAAGAAAAACACCTGCAGAAAGTGTACCATGTAGGCATAAAGAATTGGCCTGTAGAAGCTCACAAATTCCTGTGAAATACTCATGCCTTGTACTATAACAAGGAATGCCTTTGAGAGTAATAGACTATGGTAATAGAGTTCTCTAGAACAGTGCAAGTCGCTTTATTGTTAAACAAGAATTTCCTTCAGGTATGTTTAGAGAAATCCTCATAGATCAGCATTGCTGAAGAACCTTCATAGAACTTTTATCCTCAGAATTAGGAAAGGAACTTGTGTTTCTGTCTTCCAGGATAGATCATAAGAGATTCACTGAAATATGTCAAAAAAGGAATAGAAAAACTTTTGCATCCACAGCTGAAAATGGAAGCACTAAGGCACAACACAAACAGCTCTGAGATAGGAAGATGATCTTGTTAAAAATGAAAGAAATTAGAGTCTAAGGAGGAAGTACTGGCAGAAAAAAATATTGTGAGGAATAATGAAAGTTTAAAGAGATCTTCAGTTTAGCCAGCAGAAAATCTCTTTTCACCAAAAGAGTAATTCAGTACCAAGAGAGGCTATCCAGAGAGGCAGCATATTCTCTGTCCAGGATGATTTTTAAGACTCAGTTAAATAAAGCGATTTCCGAGGATGCAGTGTTGGTGTAGTGCTTGTTTGAGTTGGCGAATGGACTTAATGATCTCTAAAATTTGCTTTTAGCTGCTACTTCTGTAACTTTAGGAAAAAATAAGTTGGTAGATTACTTGAAAAGAACACAGATATTAGAAGCTGGAGGATCATGAATGATAAAATATTATGTTGGGGGGTGTGTGGAGTTGCAAGATCAGTAGGGTACACCAGAGATTTAATATTTGCCTTCTCATTTCCTAAGTGTTCACCTGATGCCATATTTCTTTTTGAAAGTAGATGGAAGCAGCTTGTAGAATCCATTTAACAAATGGACTAAGAACAATGAAAATATTCAGGGAAAAAAATTCTAAAGACCAGAAAATATTCCTGGATAAGAATAGAAAATGGTAGTAGTATGCTCCAATTTCTGCATATCCTGTATATGCATACTCACTAAGACACTACTTAAATCTTGGGGAAAGGAAAATATCACAATAAGTTATCTCTGGAGAGTTTTTCAGAATATATCAGATGAATATCTGTTAAGTGCATCCTAGCTCATCATATAATTTTGATTTGGATGCCCTTTAATATTAAAAAAGTAAGATTTTTTTATGAACCAAGCGCTATTTCTAACTATTATTACTACTATTCAGATATTTAGATTTATAGTAGCTTTTGGATTGTTCGGGGTTTTTTGATACTGGTACTCTGCCCATGTCTTCAAAATATGGCTAGTAATTTAAAGAAATTTGCATCTAGGCTTTTGAAAAAAATTTTCATATAACAGCAAGTAAAAATATAATGGAAAAAATCATACAAATATTATGGAAAATAACTGACCTCTATTTGCTCAATACTCTCTTGAAATCTGAGGAGAAGAGGATGCACGTGTGTGTGTGTGTGTGTGTGTGTGTGTGTGTGCGTGCGACTGAGATTTCATCACTGTGTGCTTACACTTTCTAACTGAGAAAATTGCAACCAAAACAATTGGCAAACTTCATGCTTGGCCTTTTTTGTGCTGCAGGCTTTTTTTCTTAGCTGTTCTGAAAATGGTACTTGTCAGTGTGATTGTTCACATTTTTCTTCTCATTTTTTGCGCCTAAAGAATGTTAGTCATTAAGCTCAGTTCTCGAGTGGCATACTTGAAATTGTGACTTCCACAAATTAGATGGGGATGTTGGCTGTGAAATGAAGAGAGAGAAAGTATGAGAGCTATTCATTTTTAATGAAGAATTTTTAAAGTCCCATGGATGACTTACCTTATTAACATCCTACCCAGACTTAAACTTTTACTGAAATACATTTTTTTATATTGACACTCACAGTAGACAACATTTAAATGAATAAAAAACACTGTAACATTCATTTTACAAGTACCTAAGTTATGCTTTATTAATCATTTCTCCAGTTGTTAAATGGCACTATGACTTCAAATTACAATCCAGTGTAAAACAATACTATTCACACTATGGTATTTGGCTCTTCTGTCATTGAATCACCATGAGAGAATTATGTTTCTGTATGCATATGATGAATTGTACTATTAAAGAGAACTAAGACTAAGAGCTGAATACAAAAAGTATTTACACATACAATCATGAATGAAGTGTGCACAAACACACTTTAAAAATGTATATTTAGTCTAGTTGTGGTAAAACTGCAAATTCGGTTATCTAAATAGCAGAATTCAGTTTGAGACCGTTGTTAAGTGACATTGGAATCTGACAAGAAGAATCTAAATTTTCAAATACCCATAAACTCTATAAAATATGTATATATCACACTCACAACTAGAATTTTCATTTTTCTTTCCTTTATGGAACCTCACTTTGGAAATGAAGAGCAAATTCCAATTGAGACATCAGTTTTGGTCAAGAATAAGGGTGTTTCAAAATACTTACAGTAGAAAGCAAAGAAATCAAATAATTTTTTTTACATCCTTGTGGAGTGATATTTGAAATTCAAATTGAAAGGCTGCATCAGGTTTAATAGCCATGACAGTAATACCTGGCCTATACAAACAAAAAAGAAGCTGCAGAGTTTTCTCTAGTTTATTTGTAGCATGTAAAACAGAAGCAGCTGCCTTTTACAGAAAAACAGTCACAGGATAGACTCCAGTGTTCCATATTTGGTGCTATATCTAGAAAACAAAATGTTACAACTTTTTTTTAATAATAAGCCATCAACTTTTTAAAGTGATTTATAATTTTTAATACCAGGAATTTACTTGAAATTGAATCATACTTACATAAGCATATTTAATTCAAAGTGACTTATATGATAACTCAAATGTGTAGGTCTGTAGAATTTTTACAAGGACTACATACCTAGGTAAATGCTACATAACCCTGAGTAGAAATGAATTAATTTTAGCCTAAATTAGATACTTGGTCTTCTGGAGAATTTTTTCTTTTAATATGTTTTTTATTTATAAACAACTTATCCAGCCTGTTTTGGGAAAAACAAAAATTATTAGCAGAAAAATATCTTTCTCAAACATTATGAAGTTCAGCATTGTATCAGATTCATGCAACTTTGTAAAAAAAGCTCAGTAATTTTTGACCATGCTTTTCTTCAGCTGTAGAAACAGAACAAGACAGAAAGTGGTCTTGTCAAGAAAATGGTCTAAGACATGTTGTTCTCATAGAATTATAAAAAGACAAATAATCAAAACATATTTTCACAACCTTCAAAATTGTAGAATGTAGTAGAAGCTACTTCTTGTAGCAGACACATATAAACCTCATGTTAAAAAAGAATGAAAGCAGTAAAAAAGTCTTATGAAAGCATACTTTTAAGAGACTTTTGTAAACTTTAGCCCATCATAATCTTAACAGTTACTGTATGGTTTGCTCATTTTCCAAAAAAAAAAAAAGGAAAAGTGTTTCGTTGTTTTGGGATATGTGTTGTGAGTTATGAAAAGGAGTAAATATTGTGTAAAAAATTTACATCAAACAATAATATATAATTCCTCCTTCTAGTATTTAGATCTACACTGAGCATATAGTCTCACTGGTTAATCATTGGACTCCAGCCTGCCAACACATCTGTTATTTTTCAGTCCATTTCTTTCTGTTGCTGATGTACATAGTTGTCATACGGACAAGGGACAATCAGACTTTTGTGGAACAGGATTTTTAATTGCTATAAAGCTAGTGGTATTTCTCAAAAGTATTTTAATTCATTTTCTTACCCAATGGAGCATTTAAAATTATTAAAGATATATTTGTCTATAGGTAGCTTAGGCCTCAATTCTGACACTGAAGTAGTACTTGGTGACTACATGGCTAAGTAAACTAAGGTGGAAGTTACTTTCCTGATTTTGAACTAATACGCAATAATTATATCACTATGTGTTAGTATGGATTCCTGTGAGCAGAGATGTTCCCACGATTGTAAACTATAATTTTATTTCCAAAAATGTGAGCTTCCAAAAGAAGATTCAGTTACCTAAACAAACAAACTGTACAAGTTACACTACGATGAAATTATTCTCACAATTTGATGAGAGAAATATGCTGACTAGTTGGTAAGTACTTACTCCAAACAGTTCAAGACAACAGCAATATACTAAGGAAAAGAGTGACTGGTTAGAGGTACATGCAGCCCAGTCAAACACTGAGAGAAACCTGAAAGTGATGCTACATGATCAGCAGCAGAACAGTATTTGTCCAAGGATTATGGGGTGAACTGCTTATAGTGGTTCAATCTGGAAACTCATTGCGCCCCTGGAGTACCATGCTTTCATCCCCAGTTTCCTTGTGATGCTTCCAGTCAGTTGCCAGTCATTGACAGTATATAAAATTGTGGTCTCTGCATTGGAGTTTTATATGACATTTGTCTAGTTAAATGGAGTCAAGGTTACCATGCCTGCTATATTTCCTGCCTCTAATCTCTATAAGCAGATCACAGCTGATGTCACCATCACATGGAACCAGAAAAATATATCAAAAAAATATGCTCCTCCTATCTGAGATCTGAAATTTCAATCTATTTGGATTCTTTTACCTTCTGAGGCAAGTAATTTTTCATATCTATTTCAACATTAGTTCTGTACATTTTGTAACTCAATTACAGTCCTCCACTGATTAGATAAATATTCAGCATTCTATTACATGTCTTTATTTCGTGCTAGACTAAGATCATCCCTGCAACTTCTTAAGCTTCCAATTTTGATGCAGAAGTTGATACTGCAACTTTGATACTGCTGTTTTTGTTCTTGTCTTTATATCTGTCCTGGTTCTGGCCAGGACAGGGTTAATATTTGCAGGAGGGGTATGGACCCTGAGGACCCTGAAGATTCTATATCACATCACATCATATGCAGTGATCAGGGAAGAAGGATCCCTGTGGTTGGGTAGCGTGGCAGAGTAGTCAGGTATTCATGATTTCCATGTGGTGAGCACTCACATGTGAATCATTCATCTCTTGTACACATTGTTATTGACGTTGTAGCTGTTATTGTTCATTTCTAATTTCATGGTTGTTTCTAGTAAATTGTTTCTATCTCAAACCACGATCTTTACCCTCACCTCCTCCAATTCTCCTCTCCAGCCTGCTGGAAGAAGGGGTTAGGGGAAGTGATTGAGTGGCAAGAGGTTTGGAGCGTTTCACTAAATTGTGGACTACCATTCCTAAACCATGACAGCATTCTGTATGAAGAGCACCCAACCATTCCTAAATCCTCTGCTTGACTGTGCATGTCTTCTTTCATAACTGTTGCTATTTATTACATTCATGCAAAACCTAGTTTTATTGTTGAATTAAAATCCATTCCTTCCTAATAGATGCTCTTTAATCCACGGTGGTTGGATGAATCCAGCCTGGTTTCTGATGAATCCAAGTTCTTACTCCTTGCATTTTCTGAGCCAGACAGTAAGATTCTTTAACTTTTTAGGAGCATTTCACTGACATAGCTATGTTTACTGTCATCTTTCTTCCAAATTATCTGAATTTGCTTTCAGATTCTTTCTCTTGCTCTTCTCTATCAGCAGTATCCATACAAACTGGTTGCTGACTTTTCTCTCTTGGTGGATCTGGACTCCCTAAGAGATGAGGGATTCTCTAAACAAGAGAAAAATCACTATAGAGTATTCTCTGGGAGGAGAGGTTGTTGATTGCATTAAAATGGCATCTTCTGCCACTGAAGTACTGCTTTAGAGCTTGAATTTCTGATTCCAAAGGGATTTGCTCTGTGCCAGAGGTTAAATGGCCATCTTTTAATCAGGAAAGAAACACTGACATCTCCCCTTTCTTTCAGTTTTGTGCCCTCCCAGAAAACAAGACAGCTGTCTAGGCTTCCATTCTGCTGTGTGGTGTTCCTAAAGAGCTCTACAAAGCTCTGTTGCCTTTCCCAGCACAGAGGATTATTTGCTTTTTGGCAATAATCTACTCAAGGGTGTTCTTAAATTTAGTGAGTGAACCTCTTCAGTACAGCTACTCTGCTCTCAGGAGATGTTCTCTGATGCTATAAGTGGTCTGTATTGTGCAAAAATGTATACTATCTTTTCAAAAAGGTGCTATCTATAAAATTCACCCCCACTTTATTTTGCTGGAGTTCTTTCTCACGTTCTTTTTTCAGAGTAGAGAAAGCAGAGGGGTTTTGAAGTTGATTTTGTGTCTAGATGAGTTTGCATACTGCAATACAATGAATCAAAATCTACAAGCTAAATATCACTTAGTTTTAGCACTAAATGTACACTAATATACTATATTATATATACACACTAATTATTTTCTAATTTAAATTAGAAATTTAATTACATAGATGGCTTGTGTGCTATCATTTGTAGTACAGTCATTTGTACTGATTACTATTTATATAGGATGCATTGGTCAAATGATCTATTGTTTGTGTACATCACATATGGCTTGCAAATAGTATTCAGAATTAAAGTGGGCTTTTTTACTCTCTAGAAGTCCAGTTAGTTTTGTTTGAATTGCAAATATTGCTTTTCAGTTTTTCATAATTGACACCACTATTAACTTCCTTTAGCATTAATTTGCTTTTAGTCCAGTAAATTAAAACTATGGATTGAAAAAAATGCATCGCCTCATTTTTAACTATGGCATCTGTTATTATTTTAACTCATAGTTTGGTAAATCTGCATGCATGTATTTCCATAAGACATAAAAGAATTCCTAGATTTTCTCATGGGCCAAGTGAATTTCCCAGAAAAACAAGAGATGTTTTCCCTATCTCGTCTCTCCATGCTTTGTTTTCCATTTGTTGAAGGTCTTAAATGTTACCTATCATTATCCAATGGATATATTTAGTTCCAGCTTGTTCACAGCAGTCAGTAGAGCACTCCTAATATTGTAGCATCTCACTCACCCTGGAGAGGAATGATGGGTTGCCTGGCAGCAATTCTCATTCAAGATGATATCAGGCCCATTCAAGCCTCCTTGTCAAGGTCAGTTTTCAATAAATAACAATGGGTAGAATCAGTCTGCAGAAAAATACTTTCCTGCACAGGATGCAAATCAACACTAAAGTAGTTTTGTGTTAATCATATAAATGTTAACATAAACATGTAATTAAAATATATTGAAGAGAATTTGCAGAAGGCAAACAACTGAAAAACTATACCTATTATGATGAGTTCACTTTTTAACAGGATTTATTAGCTCTGAAGAGACACTGTCTTGCAACTAGAGAGAACGATTTCTGTCTACAGTAGAAAGCCTTCAACAAGTTGAACACATTAAAACACCAATCTGGCTATTGCTTCCCAACAAAATCTATTTGGAGTAAAAGAAAGGTATTTGTAGATTCTAGACTCCCTTAGAATGATTTAATGAAGCCTTATGGTGTGAAGCAGTAAAAAGATAGATAAATCTGGTATCTGATCTACTGTGAAATTTCTGATGAAAGAGGAAATCAAAGAAACTTAGAAAAGGTATAGTGTTCTTTTCACATGAAAAGACTCTTAGGAAATAACCACTGAATATTTCCTTTTACTAGCAAAGTAGTCTCCATTAAAATTTGACAGTATATATGAATACAACCATATGCCTGGCTAAGGCTTTGTACTCCAAAGTTGGAAATAACTTCACTAGATGTTGTTGTTCCTAAATTTCCATCACTGTGCTCACAGAGCTGATTCATCTTGCCATCACTGAACCCTCATTTCAGAGTCAACCAAACTGCTGGTTTTCCTGGTGGTATCTCTACTATATATTCTAATCAAATGTGGAATGTCCCTCAGAAGTCAAATTGAAACTTTTCTCCTAAATGCCATATAGATTTCTGCATTATAACACTCATGAATCAAACCAAAATATCAGCTATCAATCTCAATTTACTGGCTGAGAGGTGATGAGGAACAAATGAAATTCCTCTTGACTGTAAGTGATCCTATCAGGCTGCCACTTCCCTTCCAGTACAAAATCAAACAGAATATTGACAAAACACAGTATAGGTGATCTCATTTGAGTTTGTGATGAAGAGAGTAGGACTGCACAGACCACTAGTTAGAGATGACAGAGACTGATGCAAAGTTTAACCACTCCATTTCAATGCAAAGTCCAATAGGCAGTCATTTTTCTTTTATTGGTAATATTAATAGGAAAAGCTCTGCTTTCCTGCAGGACATGAATATTCTATCTGCATAAGAAATTTTTTTGTTTTTAACTACACATGATGTTGAACAAGCTTAACACAGGAAGGTATAGCTAGTAACCCAAAAATAAATACAGATTAAGAGGGGTTTGTGTCCCTAGATTTAGTTTATACTCAAAGACATTCTCCACAGAAATAAAGCAATTGAATAAACACCAGCCCACGAGAAATGAAGGATAGCCTCCAAAAAAATAATTTTTTAATTCATTAAATGCATTAGATTTCATTTGTCTTTTGTGCAATTTGAGCTTCACAGGTGTGAATACGTGGCTGACTTGTAGATAATGTACAAGCTCACTTTTAAATAGAGATGAAACTCATTGATTATTTAATTTTATGCCCTTTCAGAAGGAGAAAGACAGCTTGTCATGAAAAATAAAAAGAGTTGCCATTCTTGCTTTGACAGTGGAGAAAAGCATACAATCTTTATTCTATTATAATTTTAATCAAGCTAGCAGTTGCTCACTGTTGAAGTGAAATGAGAGAAAACTTACATTAAAAATAAACCACAGATCACACCTGGTAGGGTAAGTTCTTAGTGTTTTCACTTTTTGTAGCATACCTGCGACTGTATCATTTTTTAATTCTTTGCTATTTTACCCATTAAAGCTCAACTGATTGTGTCTGGGGTTTTTTTTGTTGGCATGTTTATTTGGGGTGTTTCTGAGTTTGTTTGTTAGTTTTGTATTTCTATCAATAGCCCTTACTCAGAGCTACTCAGACTTTCCCAGTTTCTGATAGAGGCAAGCAATGCACAACCACAAAGCAGTCAGAACACTGTTTTTACTAATATCACAAGCAATTTCCAGGTTAATTTTGATGAAAGACACATTTTCTTGTGAAGAGAAATTCAAGGAACATTTTAGATAGGGTTTTTTTTTTTCAAATGGTTGGAGACAGCAGATGATTTTTCACCTGATGGCACTACACATTTCTGGTACATTGTCCTATCTGTGGCTAGTTTTTCAAATTTTTCTAAAGAAACACAGCCATCCTGATTTTGCCTGAATATTATATGTTTATGTAAGCACCTGAAAAGAAACGTGACTTCCTTTATGGTCTTTGTAACCTGAGACTCTCTTGGCTTGATTCATATCTCAGTGGCTCAGGTTTGGCCATTTAGCCTGAGGGAGTATATCAGACAGATGATTCCATAGCTTAGTTGCTAATGATTATATATATCCCATGATCTGTCATCTTAGGGTACTTTCTGTTCTTTGACATTGGTGTTATCTGGTTATTCCTAGACACTTTTTTACTGATACACAAAAATTATACAACATCCATATTCATCTTCTATCAGTAACTTATCTGCAACTGACAGAAACTGAAGGTGACCTTTTAAATTAAGAATTTGATATTACTCCAGAAAGGAACCTAGAAGGCCTTGACAGAACCATTTTTAACAAAATATGTGTTTAGAGACATGCTGGTTAGAAAACACTTTCTAGATCTATTAAGGCTTCTAGGTTCTAAGGACTTCGAATACCACGTGTAAATTTTCACCTAGATGTGTATAAACAGCAGAGTTTTCATGATCTCTTATGCACGCAAATAGAATGCACCACAATAAAAATAGTAAAATTTAAGTTCTCGGAATTTGCAATTATGAGAACACAGAATTTAATGTCACACATTATGAAATGTACATAAAGACATTTCCCTGGTTTATGGAAAACAACCAAGTTCCATTAATTTGAATTAGAATTCCAGATTACAGAAGAAGACAGCTACCTAGAAAGGAGAGATTTCTGTCCTCCCTCCCAGATAAGGCTGTATTTTTAATGTTTTATTTAAATAAAAGAAAAATAAAGCTGGAAGCTTACCTTTAGCAGCAGCAGGTGGTTTTGGAATAAGGACAAAGATGTTGGGAATTATGGAAATGATAATAACATACATATATTTCTAAAGAAAAATGTTTTCTCATCCTCTTAACAAAGCCATAAGTATCTGTTCACAATACACTCATACACATACCCTTTGTTTTTATTCCTTTAATCAATCTTTTAGGTAATTGTTCATAAATGTGCAAGTGACTCCAGCTTATGTTCAAACATATATTTCAAAAACTGAAGGTTTAGCGGTTTTGTTCTAAATGTTTTGCAGTACTTGAACCATTTGGTGTGGGAAATTTCATGTCTGATTTTGCTGCTGTTTTAGCTCAATTGCTTTTTGATAATTAGCTTTGCCATCCTGTATAACAAAATTCCATTTTTTTTTTTCCTCTGGAAATACTTCTCCTTAAAGATAAATAGTAACTATTCCTCTGTTGAAAAAGAGTTCTTTAGGTTATCAAGAGCCTATTAATAATTGTTCTTTTTCCAATTTAATCTTCTCTGAAAGTTTTTTTAAGAGATAGCGCTTTCTTATTTACTGCTATTAATTTTACATAAGACATGTTGTAATTTTTTCTTTGGAGATGATACTTATTGGAAGATGGGTATTTTTCCTGGATAATTTTTCAGCAAAAGTTGAAATACTGTGACTATATTATGCACAATTGCTTAATAAATTAGATGAGTTTACTGTTAACCCTTCTAATGCTAATATCATAAGAATGCGGGCTTTTTTGCCTGAAACGTCTCATGAATGTGGAGAACACAGTTGTTCTCTAATTATTTTTGAGTTGAATCCTTCTATCTTTTACATATATATATATATATATATATATATTTGCACTTTTATTTTTTGAATTTATATTTACATATTTACGTAGGTACATATATTTAGTATCTGAAAATATCCATGCCTCAGTTTCATCTCAATTTTCTCATTGTGATAGTTGAAGTTATAAATCTCTAGGTCAGGATTTACTTTAAAGTATGATAACATGGTCGCCATCTAAAACTCTCCTCAGTGTTGCAGCCTAACCCTGTAGTCAGCTAAGCCCCACCCAGCTGCCCAAAATCCAAAACACAGCATCATACAAGGTACTACAAGGAAAATTAACAACATCACATTCAGACATAGTAAATGCTGGTTTTGGTGTTTTGATAACATAGGAGCAAAGCTGTCAGAGACGTTAGCTAAAGTACCTGCTCCAGAGGTAACACAGTGTTGTGAAAAGGGTGCTGGGACAGGTTCAAATGCACAAAAAATTAATATAGCAGTCTGCAGCTGTTTAGAGGAGAGATAGAGAGCAGAGAGAGAGGAAAGGGAAAGCTTTTCCTAGTGGACAGTTCTTAAAGAAAGCACAGGGATTCCTAGACAAACACCCTCCCTGTATGTTTTCTCTGGTGCAGCTGCTGGTTTTCCCTGTAATACTTTAGCAACTACAGAGTTTCCATCAGGAATTGCTCAACCTCCCAGCTGATTGGTCCTACTTGTGATGCCTCAGTTGCTGACCACCTCAGAGGAGGTACTGCACAGTGCCTGGCTGCTGTCCTTTGTGGATGCATATGACTGTCCCCACTAACTTAACCAGGGCTTATCTTGGACAACAGGGAGAACAATGGTAAAGAAGGGTCTTTCTTACACTAATGGCAACTGCTTCCCAAAAGTAATTAAAGTAGCAACTCCACTGAGCTTGTGGGAGCCAGGCCATGGGAATAAGAGCAGCAAAACAACAGCATGAGAAAAAATTGGGGAAAACACTTTCACAGCAGAGTGCATCAAGAGGTACAGAGCCTGCAGGCTGTAGTGTTGGAAAATTGAAGGTCCTTAACAATATAAAAAGGTTAAGACACCTAAGAAACTGTGAAAAACCAGGCTGGTACCAACTGAAGAATGAAACTCACTTTCTTAGGTGGAAGGGAGAGCGAGAAAGAAATGGAAGGTGAAATCTCATGCTGATCTACAGTGTAAATGATGGACCTTTGTTTTGAGATTTTTTTTCCCCTATCTAGTAGAAAAATATGGGATTATTTAGAAACACTCTGTATTTTAAACACAAAATAATAGAATTATAAATGCCTACCTGATTTGTACAAAGGATCTTTTTGTGGAACAAAATATGAAATACTTATTTTGAAATGTGGAGACATTTTTATAGAGATTTTGACATCAAATCACATCTGCTTGGAGTGCTGCAGGCAATTATGATTTATTCAGCTAATATTATCTTTCTTTGAGGACAGTATCTTCCATAATATTCCAAGCAGAAAGTAAAACAATGTATTATAATAATCTATGTAATTAAAAAGAAAAAATAAGAAACAAACTATATCAACTGATGACAACTGGAATTTATACAGTTTATATTGACTGATTATATTTATTTTATACAATAAATATTGTATTTTTGATACATGATAAGCAATTTTCTTATTGTAACACAAGCAGTGCATTTTCTGCTGAAAAATCATAGCAGAATGTTTTTCTGTCCCATTTATGGATAAGATTAATCTTATAAAATATTATGAATCTAACATTTTTGCTTAGAAAATGTATTCTAGGCTTTACAGAGAGTGTTACTCAGACCTCAGGAGATTTTCTGGAATGAAGAATTCTTAGTTCAGTTTTGGTTTTGGATTAATTAAAATACTACCTTCTCTATACCAATGACCTATATTTACTGAGAAGTCATGTTATTTGCGTTTATTTAGATTGTCAGACTACAAAATCTTTAATCTGATTGGCAGCTCTTCTGAATATATGTGCATAAAATCCTGAGGTCACTGCCTCTCAGTCATCAAAAATGGAAATTTTATGGCTAAGTAAACAAAGATGCTTACCTCACAAAACTGTTGCCCTTTGAATACATTATCTGTGTGCATGACATAGGGGAATCTTTGATTTTACACTGTCAGCCAAAAACAACACCCAGACACAATCCTGTGGTTTTTTGAGTGGCAGCACTCAGCAAATGTGAGTTTGACCAAATATACAAGCAAAGTTCCTTTTAAGTATGAGGAGTCAAAGTTCAAATAAAAGGTTACACTGAGTATGGAGTTTTGAGGCATGCACCTTCATATGGAAAGAGGAAGAAGAGTAGGACTTTAGTGAGTTTCAGCAGTCAGTGTCTGTGAACACTGTTGCTATGCTCTTACTGGCTTAACTAGGATTTGACTCCTAGCTCTAGCAGCTGATGCTGTCTTCCATGTCCTTTATAAGGATGAAAAAAACTGCTTGCTACCTTGTCTTCTGTGATCCCACATGAAGCAGAAGCATCCTGGATATGAGAAGGACAGGGACATTCCTTTTACAACTCCTTTAGGCAGAAAATATGATTAACAATTGTCAGCTGCCCCAGAGAGCAAAGCACGTCATGGTAGAGATTGAAAACACATTCCAAAACTTTTACAATCAGAGAGTGGATCAAGCTTGGGAGGGATCTCAGGAGGTCATCCTGTCTTACCTCTTACTCAAAACAGGGTCAGTTATAAGGTCAGGCCTAGTTGCTCAGAGATTTATCCAGTCATGTCTTTAGACCTCCTGGAGACTGCACCACTGCCCTGTGCATCCAAGTATGAGTGTTTACCTCTCATCATGGCAATGACAAGACTCTCACCATTTCAGAGATAAAAATATATTGAAAACAGTGCCATGAGTTTATGCTGAAAAACTAACATGGTCTACATTTTCTTCTGAGCCATAACAAAATACACTGTATGTTACTAAATTATTTTTAAGAAGTTCTTGCCTCCTTTAAGTGAAAAAAGAAAATTCCCACAAACAATCCCAAAGAAAAAAACAAAACTCCTGTATAAATTAATTCACTGAAAGATGTATTCATTCTTCTTATTTACTGAAAGATGAATTCACTCTTCTTATTTTTCAGTTTGAAAAGTTAACAGTTTTTTCTTCCTTTCTAGTTTTCCAAAAATAGACAATTACAGAGAACTACAACCACCCCATTTGCATTTGTGTCATGTGTTATGCCTTTCAAGCTGTATTCTTAACAGCATTCAAAAATACTCAACGGAAAATCATTTTTGGCTACTAGAATAATGCAGCTAGGAAAAAAATCACTGCTCTCTTTCAAAGATGTGTATTTTAATCCTCATTTGCAACGTGTTATAGGTAATACTGGCTTGCAGCTCTGTCTTGAAAGTTTCATAAACTTCTCATGGCTAAACCACAAAAATGTTTCTTTTGACTTCTGTAATTTAAGGAAACGACAAAAGTGAAGTTTTAATCTAAAAATGTTATCTGGCTCCTTTTTCCCAAGAAACCCTGCAATATTTGTTACCTTCAGCGATGTATTTATTACCTAATTCACTTTAATAAATTCGCACTGCAGATTCAGAATGGTTGTATAGGCAAAACTACACATACAACTGGCTATCACCTTCAGATGGATACAAGAAGTCAGTGGTATAGCATAGATTTAATATCCTATTGCTATTAATTATGTTTGCTTCACTTGCTTCATTTTCTTTTGAATCCTTGTCCTATAGCTTGTCTTGTCCTTGATAGATGTAGGTGTCTAGAAACAAAATATGGTCATTGCCAGATATACTCCCGCTTTCATCAAGTGAAAGTTTTTTTAAATGTTTTACAGTTCATTCTTCCCCTCCTCTGCTGTACTACAGGCTGCTGTATTAAATGATACAGTAAGGGCAATACCTGTTTAGATATACCATGTAATACATCAGCTTAATAACTCCTTTGCTATCAAATAGTGCTTATCTAGGACCATAGAGATAGACATTTTACTTTCATCTGCAAGTCTATGACCTCTCCACCAATTATCCCAGGCTCAAGATCAGCCAGGCAGGAAGAGGAGCAGCATGAGACAATGGCTCAGTGCTAAAGAGGAGCCTAAATATTTCCCAAAAAACAACGAGTTTAATCTTTACCGAGGCATCTTTACCTGGGGGTCAGTATCATCAGCAAAGGATGAATGGTTACTTACTGCAGGTAACCAGGGTTTCAGAAGTATCCAAAGCTTTTCTGCTGCTCCAAAAACTTACCACTGCTTAACAGCTGTCACAAGAAGGCTAATGACTACAGAGAACGTGTCACAGATCCCATCTCTGAGACAGCAATGTACGTATCCTGTCTCACATTCTAGATGCAGATTGAAGGAGATGCCAATTCACTTGGGGTTTTTTGCAATGCTATTTTTCACTGATGTCAGTATTAAAAACAGGAAAAAAAGGGACTCAGTTTCAATAGGTGTGATTCAAGAGATAAGATGCAAAAGGTTAATGAATTACAGAGATTCAAATCCTAAATAAAATTTTGCATGTAAAATAGATAGATTGAATGTTCCATGAAGAAGACAAAGTACAAATAAGAGGATTCACTTAAGTCACCAAAAAGCAGAGTATAAAGACAATTATACTGTAATAGTGTAAATTATAAAACAAATTTGTGTTACAATTTTTTGATACTGATGCCCATAAATCTTGTGCAGGCCTAGTGATGGAAAACACAAATGGTAAATCAAGAGATAATGGGGTCCAAACTGAAGATATTTCAGATCTACTTTCTTACACTTCTACTACATAGATACCAAAACCAGGAAAAGTCAGATGTATGCAAGTCATTTTTCAGTCTCTTCTTGTAGTATGTAAATACAGTTGTTGACAGATGTAAAGATGTATAAATAACCTAGAACAACCTACGAGCTTACTGGTGAACAGAGAACTTTTTTACTGAGATGGAGTGGGGGTTATTTCAGGGTGTTTCTCAGTATTGATCTTACATTTCTAAAGTTCTTTAGAACATGGTACACTTTAGCAACATCTTCTATACTTATGTAAATAAGACTGTGCTTTCTGGGCTGCCTTTTGCCTGTAGTTGTTCATTACTTACTGTCGTGGTTTTGGCAGCAGTAGAGTTATTTTTCTTCACAAAATAATAGTATGCCTTTGGTTGAAAGGGACCTTAAAGATCACCTAGTTTCAATCCCTTTGCCATGGGCAGGGACATCTTTCACTAGATCAGGTTGCTCAAGGCCCCAAACAACTTTCCCTTGAACATTGCTAGGGATGGGACACCCACAGCTTCTCTGGGAAACCTGGTCCAGTACCTCACATTATTCAAAAATATTTTAATAATGTTTGTCATTAAATTCTTCCCCTGTTTTATGAAAAGTTTCAAAAGTTTCAAAAATTTCACATTATGGACTCTTGTATTTTAATTGTTTTTCTATTTTGACTTTCCCTTTAAATCTATTATTATGTGTTCATGGTACTATTTATCTGAATTCAAACTAAGTATTTTAAAACTTCTCTCACATTCTATTGTCTTTCCACAATAAAATGGGTGGTTAAAACATGATAGAGGTGGAAAAGAAAGGCAAAGGTGAATAACTTGTTAGCTTCTTCACCATATTCTTATAATTTCTTTAGAAAATATCTTGCTAATGTTATGATTAAATGAGGGTATATTTGAACAAAGAAATGTTATTTTTGCTTGCAGGCTAAGAGGATAAGAAAGACATTGCATCTTTAAGCAGGCTCAGTAAAACCTGACCCTGAATGATTACTTTTCACTGATATGGCTGTTCCTTGACCAACATGGAGCAAGCAGTGGCCGTTGCAGGAAGCATTCAGATTTAAAGCAGGTCCTTGCTTTTTCAAGGTGAAAATGAAGTTATCTGTGTACAGATGGGGCATACTAAGGCTTGTGATGTTCTGTTCCCTTTAGTAGAGTACTGAAGTTTAAAGTTTGGAGATATTCATAACTGAGTTTGTTACTGAGAAAAAGAAAAGATTACCGCATGCCGAGGACTTGATCCAAGGTCTTGACATGCATTTGATGTCTTCCAATTTCCTCAAATAATTGTTTCCTTTTGATTACACTCAGAGTGCTCTGGTTGGAATTTTCAAGCCAGTTAAAAAAAAAGAATAGGTAATCCAGGTAATTCTGTGTTTCTTAGGAGATGGGAGATGAATTAGTTAGCTTCCCTTTCCACCTTGTGTATGGACTAAACACTGGAACATTGGAATTTTCAAATACTTGGTCCATAAACAATGGAGAACATGCTGCAATTGAGAATGGAAGGTGGAAGAAAATGGAGGAATGGGAGGAGGAATCCTGCATGCCAATAGTCATGTTTTTATGATGAACAATGATTAGTCACATGAAGAGCAATTAATAGAACTACACTTAAATCGTTAAGAGTCATATAAATCTCTCTTTAGGGGAAAGGAGGTGCTGAAATTTAGAACAAAATTTAACTATAGGTTCATTAATTTTAAAAAGGGCAAAAAGCTTATTTTACTGCATAACTGGATCTACCAAACCACTGCAGGTAAGACTACGTGTGTTCATTAACATAAAATAACCTATGCCCTATAAAAATCAGAAAGGTCTGATCTTTGGGTGTAGGTCAAGACAATTGGTTATATTAAAGATGTTTAATCTTGTGATTTTGAGTTTGAACAGAATATTATTACTTGTTTAATTCACCTTCATGTTTAAAGTGAAAACAACTGCAAGGAATGAAAAATTGTTTAAAATATTCAGGGCAGCAACATATGCCTCAAGAGATAAGAGTTTCACTGTTAGTTTAATTAAGAGAAAAAAAAGCACAAGCTTCAAGTGTTATTTACAGGTTCTTGACATATTCACTAATGAATCATAGGATGTTGTAAAGGTTATTCTGCCTATTACAAAAGAAGAGCACAATAATTGTTTCTTAACCAACTTACTTTCTTCTCACTTTTAGTCTGTTCATAGTAGATCAATGTGCTTGAAATTGGAAACAAAGATACTTTGTTTTCACTGTGTCAGCAAGCTGGCAAGATACCTTCATATGTGAGATAGAGTACAGTGAGACATTTTTATGTACGTTGTTGTACATTAAGGAATTGAGCATACTACAAGCACAATTTTACTACTTTTTATTTTCCAGGACACTTAATTTGGTTTTAGGAATAAAAGAAATGTTTGATGCCATTGTCAGCATACCAAACAATGGATTTTCAAAATACATTACATTCTTTTCTTTAGTATAATCAACCTTTATTCTTTCTGCACGTATACTTATCAACCAGATTTGTAATTTTTGTTTCTATGTCTTTTTAAATTCTTTCTGATGCAGACACAGACACTATTTCTTGAGAAATTAACTGTTATATTAGATAATCTCTCAGCTAAAACAAATCAAGAAACAAAGCTTCTTTTCTAAATAAGTGACTTTATGGTTGATGAAGATGATAGTGCATCCTATATCCTCAGATATAAGGAGTGATAGACAATGTGTGGCAGCATCCATATTAGCATTATGCCAGATTTTTAAGTAACAGCTCTAAGTACAGCTTGTCTTACATACTAATGTGTTACTCATCTTCTTCTGTCTTCTAAAGAACAGGCATCAGCTTACTTCAACTGTGGCTAACTACAGAAAGACAGATTATGAAATAAAGTATTTATAGTTCTTGAGTTTGAGTGCTATCTAGATTTGAGAGCTGATATTGGAGAGTTACTGATTTGTGCCTATGAGAAAAAAACCTTTGTGCCCCAGAAAGTCAAAGAATCTATATTTTTATTGTTAGAAACATCTATGTAATTTCTTCCTTTTAAAATGGAAGAGCTAATTTTATATTAAGACATTGTTACAATAATGTATTTATTGTTCATGTAAAAAATTTTAAGTGTGAAATCTTGCCTCTTTTAACATCACCAGTATTTGAAAGTCTGAAAAAACCCTGACTTACCATACTTGGCACTGAAAGAAGAAATAGCAATCTCTTATAGCTATAATAGCTAGTCTGAGCTATACACACTCAGAGAAAAAGAAGAAAACTCAACATTCCAAGCCATCTTCAAGGGTGATGGTGAGCAGAAAATTAGATACAGCTAGTGGAAAAGCATGGCTGGAAGAAGGCCATGTCTTGCCTTGCTGAGGAGCTAGATACATTTCCGTGTCTGCTTTAGTTTTTCCCTGCATTTTGTGCACAGATCCACATTTATCAACCTCCAGGAGTCAGCAAGGTTATAGAAAAAAACTAGAGGAAAAGACATTTCCCCCAACAGCAGGTGGTTTCACACTAATGAAATTTTCTGGGGACCTTAAATGGGCCCATTTTATTTCTGGTTATGTTCTAAAAGCTGTTTTAGAGGAGACTGTCTTTAGCTCAGACACTGATTCTGATGGATTTGTGTCATGTTATGCCCTGAAAGATTCAATTACAAAGTGGGTGGATTTTGTCCTCTCCACCTGTTACGCAGCCACTTCCACCAGCTGTAAACTTGTCCAGATTAGAAACTTTACCACATCTACAAGTTCCTTTCTTCCTTTCAGTGGAGATGGGGCACTGAGGAATTTCCACATGCCAGAAAGAGAAACAAGAAGAGAAAAAAAACAAACAAAAACCCTCACACATTTGATTTCTCTGTTATTCAGATCCCACAGTCAGTTGTTTAAAAATAATTGTGATCACATCTGAGATACGTGACTTCATTACTAAATTTTACTTCTAACTGAAATAAAGTAAGAAACTCAACTTTTTTTAAGATTTAAAAGCAAAACCCATGACTATCTACATTGAAAACGGGGATGAGGTGTGGGGTACGTGTTTGAAACAAACAAACAAACCTAAGTTTTTTCTCATACATCCTACTCTTTCACACATGTATTTTTCGACATCTTTGCATGGTTTTGTTGATAGCTTTCACATCTTTCTCTCTCTTCTTTTGACAAAGAATTAGAGGCAAATGCACTTTTGAGTCTCCCAGAAAATGGACAGAAAAGTAAAACAAGCTAAATGGAGGAGGTATAACTTCTTTTCCCATATAACATATTTTAATATCTTTTTAGTGGTTTTCTTGACCATAGGAAAAGTAGATGTGAAACAGCAGTTTGAATACTGCATAGGACTTTGTTGATAGAAAGCTTTCTGAATAGAAAGCTGTAACTTTTATTGTAGATTTGGAGATTTCTCTACCCATTCACATTAAAGAAAAAATCCTCCACCAGGATTTAAAACAAAAACAGAAGTGGGGCAATTGTGTTCTGAGTCCCAAAGGAGAAAAAAGCTTACTTTGTGAAGTAATATATAGTCTGAAATTTAAATACCTTGTCAGATGGGTGAAACATGCTTTGAATTGTTCAAAAATATTCTTATTACAGATATTTAAATTGAAGTCTAGGAAAAAAACCTTAAGTGTCAATAGCAGAGTTCTCAGAATGGTAAGGGAGATGCAGTATGCTAAAAGTTTACTTATTATGTTGGTGGTTAAAACAAGCCTATTTGAAGAAAAGATATGCTTTATTTATCTGCTCTTTTGTGCTTCTAATATTGGCAGATATTTCTCATAACTGAAAACTAAGAAAGAAATCCTCTATTGAGAGAATAATAATAATAATAATAAAAAAATTCTGACAGTATTATCATAGAAATTGACCAGGAAAACCTTTGCTTTTTAAATCAATTTTTCAGCAACTAATTTTAACATTGTCATTTCTTCTGGAAGAAGCCTTCTCCATATTTCAGAGTCCAAATAAAGACAAAGAAACAATTTAGAGAAAAAGACAATAAAGAAGATGGCTGAAACAATGTAATTATTCAGCATTGTTATAGAGGTTCACATATAAATGAGAATTCTATTTTTACTCCAAATGCCAAAAATCCCCTAACACAGCACTACTAAAGAATGTACTGTACAAAACCCAGGAAAATATAAAAACATCTAGCAATGAATATTTTTTAATTGAATAGTGAAATCCATACATCTCACCTGCATGAAAGGGATAGCAGATGACCCAGGAGAAACAGAAGTTCAAATTTTCATGATTTCCTGTCAAATGACACTATTCTCTATCTTAGAAAGTGATAATTTCTCTCTGCCTCAAGGTTAATATAACCTGTTATTTTGTAGAAGTTTGTTTTATTTTGTAGAAGTAGTGCCTGAAGGGTCCCTTCATGGAGAAAATATACCCATGTTGCCAAAGGCTGACAAATCTTGGTTTTTAACCTTAAGGTGCAAACAGGCACAGATATCCAGCAGGATGAGTACTATGGAGTTCATATTCATAAAAAACATTTTTTCATTTTTTTTGTGGCATGGATATTTTTTTCACAGTAACTGTTCACTGTAATATGGACCATCAAAATAATACCCTTTAAAAAGAAATGATACTTCAATATGAGGTACAGCCTTAGACAGTTGGTACTGGATAATTTCAACAGTTTTAGAGTAACAGAGGGGAATGTTTTTAAACTGAAATGCTGCTACTGAAAAACTGTTTTTTCCAGAAAACTTCTATATTTTATTGGAATTTCCTTCAGTGACAACTACACTGCCATGTCCTCATAATATTCAATTGTATTTGAATTTCGTGAGAATATTCAATCTTGCTTTTTTCTGGAGTCTTCAAAATTAGATGAGAATTTTTAGACATTGTTGTCTTTCCTTCACTTCCATTTCCCGTCAGGGAAATCCATACTCCTCAACACCAGACACACCGAAAAGGTTAGCATGCTAATTGTGGGCAAGAAATTAGGAGGAAATGTATCCAGGTCATTTGACCCAAACTGACCAAAGGGTTAGTCCATAACTTATGAGATCATGTTCAGCAATAAAAGCTAAGGGAAAGGAGGAACAGGTGAGAAATTCCTTATTAAGGTGTTTGTATTCCGAAACAAATAGTAGTTATAGTGATGCTCTACTTTCTAGAAAGTGGCTGGGCATCATGTGATGATGGGAAGGAGAGAATTAATCATATCTCCTGATCTGTTGTGGGAGGTGGAGTAGGATAAACATAGCTAAGTTGTGAATGCAGTTTACAGCAGAAGGGCATTGCATTCTGAATACTTCCAAGATCATTTTGGAAAATGTTCAGCATATCATGAGGCAAAGGTACCTGCCAGCTCCATCAATAGAAACCATTCAGACATACCAGCCTCAAGCTTCACAGAGGCCATCTAGGTTCTCATAATTTTGAAGATAGCACAGTACACAAAAAAGCATGATGGCATCTATTCTGGATTCTCACTAGGCCATGAAGAAAAAAAGAAAAAAAACCAATTAATTTGTGACTTTAATTTGTCCAGGTGCATGTAAAATTTGTAGATGCCATACCTTATGATCTATCTTGGACTGCAGTTTTGCAAAGACCTGAAGTCTGAGAGCGCATTTTGCAAAAGCATGTGAGACATCCCTTTCCCATTTCAAACAACGTCATTTGTCTTCATGACACAAGAAACATCCATCGCTTTGACTTAGAAAATGGAACTTACATTTAGAACTAATGTTCCTATTAGACTTGACTGAAATTCTGCCACTCAGTGACATGGGAATAGAACTTGGGGCTTGTAAGTTTGCCTAACTTCATTTGGAGGCATGATTCTGTCTCCCGTAGACTGGAAATAAGAATAAATTAAACAAAATTACGTACATTCTGGTCCTAAATTACTGTTTCTATTTAAGGGTTTGTCATTCTTTAAGTCATCTAGAAGTTAAACCAAGTAAATTTTTTTAGTGTCTTTACCTAGGTAAGGCTTAAATAATTGCTTTTGGCAAGCATGTCATCACAGGATAAAACTCATGTTGTGATTAGGGTGGATGTAAGCATTTATCTTCTGCTGACAACTTCAGACAAAAGGAGGATAAGTGATGCTATTGTAATTGTAAAGTGACCTTTCTGCTATAAGGATATTGACAGCCATCCTCTCACTTCTGTACAGTATGTTTTCCATCATGAAAACTAGTTTTTTTCCAGTCTATTGTTGGCTTTTATACTTACAGTGCTCTCTTTCAAAATGTTTGTAGATTTTTTCTGGTTTCCTCGAGATAGCATTTACTATGTACCTGACAAAATGTCAGCAAATACTAGGACATGTTTTCTTAAAAGGACTCTGTCTTTTTTCATGTTGATATCAAACTATAATTCTGCTGAACAGAAAAATAAAAAGCTCTTTCTTTTTCGATTTTAAGAAACATTTTTTTCATATATATCCCTATGGGATCCCCCTGGTTAGAATGCAGAAGTGTAGACCAACTGCAAAAATTTTTGTGTCAAATAAGAAGACACAAAATTAACTTTTGAATACAGGGAAATAAAGCTGGATTTGCAACTCAGTTTTCACAAAATGCACAAAAATTCAGGCAGCTATAGGGTAGAAACATTTATTTAATGATTTTTAAAAAAACCGTTAATGTTAGTGCAAGTAAGATAACATGGTACTGTCATACATTTTCACAGTGACAAAGTGACCAAAAGGGCTAGAGAGTAAGGAGTAGACTTGAGTTTGATTTGTCAAGCAGTCAGGTAACTACAAAAGCCCTATTACATTTTAATTGTTCAAGTACACATGAATAAATTTTGATTTCTGCCTGCTACTTCACACTTAAGATTGGATCTCTGGCACTGGCACTGGACATAGTTATGGCTTGACTTTCCATCTTCTTCATCAATACTACTGATTAAATGCAAGGATTATCCTGATTTGTAGAAGTTGCACACAATCTGAAATTTACCATCCTCCTTCTCTCAGGGGAAGGAGGAATTTTGAGTTTCTTAAGTCAAACTAGATGTTAAGGAACTCCACTTTGAAACTGCCACCCTGTGATAGTCAAGTGGATTCAATGCTCCCCAGAAACAGAGCTTAGCAAATAATTCACAGGGCTTTTCCCTTGGCTTTCGCAATAAATGTGACTGGTCTGCTGTTTCCCAGCATAAGTATATTATTGGTGTGTTTGAATCTATCTTTTAAATCACTGTTATTTGGATTTTTCGTGTAGGTTTTTGTGATCATGACTTATGACTAGATATTCCATACATGAGAAGAAATTCTATAGTCAATGGGGTGATGATTTGCCCATAAATTTTGCCCGAGTTGTATTATTAGAGCAGCACTATTTGAACACTATCATTCTAAATTGCTAACATATATTTATCATTTCACATAGGCCATTTCAATTCTTTATATTTCTTTCTATTCTCTTGTGAGTAAAATTGATACAACAGCAAAGGTTTTCAAAAGCACAGGTACCTCGCTCAAAATACACTGAACTTCAGGTAAGGAACTTAGAGTCAAAGCAACCTCTTCTACATTTGTACTTTGAATTTTATCTTTAGATAAAATCCTGTGCATTTGACAGGATTAATGTTAGAATCAAATTCAAAAATATAGTTTTAAGGAAGCACTCCAAAATACATCCTCAGAAAAATATTCCTGAAGCTATTTCAACAGTTTCTGACCTTCCAAGTAAGCTACAGATGTGGAAAAAGAATTGCCTCTTTAGAAAAATGTATCATATAAAATGGCTTACATTCTGCAGTTTATGATGAAGAAAACATCCTACGTGCAGAAACGGCACTGACAGTAAAATTTAATGAAAAATCCTTTTTCCTTATTTCTTCATAAAACATCCTTATTTAGGTCTGACATGCCATAGAAAAACTGTTGTTTGCAACAATCTCCCTTCTATAAATCCCAACAATGTGACTTATAAGTTATCATCTTAATAATTAGTAATAATTAATCAATCCTTTACATCAAATGTGTAGTCTTTATTTTTGTACATATAGACTTTATTTTTTTTATTTCTTGAATAATTTTATTACTCTTTAAATACTTTCAGTATTTTTGATGTGTTCTGTTTTTAAAAGACTATCAATAATGTTTGGCAGTAGGCTATTGAAGAGATAAAGAGGAGAGGGTTACTGGTTTATTAATTTTATAATACTGTGTGCCAACAATGACAGGCCTAAGGCTTGATAAGGACCCTGTGCCAATACACCCTCTACCCAAAACCATCATTCTCTTTCTGTAGAAGAAACCTCTCAGAACCACTGCAAGACCCCAGATTGTGAGAATCATACATTGCCAGCTGCTGTTACTTAATTTGCCTTAAGAAGGAGCTGTCTTCTGTCAATGAGAGTGCTTGCCAAGGAAAGAAAGGAACAGATATAAAGAAAAATTCTTTTACTTTCAGATCCCTAAAGGGATCTCTGTAATTGAAATTTTGACTGAAAATCTCTACCTGTGGAGAGTCACATAGGTGCTTACAGATCATTTTTATGGCGATGTTCAGGTTTTGATCCATGTTACTCATTTTTTATTACTTGAATCATCTACACCAACTTCATTTGTTGTTATTGGAGGCCGGCAGACAAAAAAATATAGCTAGATATAAAATATTTATGGACAGCACAGCTCATATAGAGAAAACTTTATTAAATAACATATTCCTTACCTGGAAATATTGATCAGTCCAGTTGTTTTTTTCTTCAAAAGGTAGGAAAGGAAAACAAAATGGATTAATTTGACCTTGCACTGTCATTATACACTTCTAACTACTGCCTGTAGTTAAAAGTGAAGCAGTTTATTTATAATATTATAAAAGATTGTGGCACATGTTTTGATATTTGCATTTGTTACATGCATTTGTTCTAAGAGCTTGCTGTTACTCAGGTAATTTCTCTATTCTTATGGTGTGAGGAGTGAGGAAGGAAAAGAGAAGTATATAAGTTGCCTTAAAGCCTTATCTGACTTTTTTTTTATATTTTATATTTTATATTCTTCTATGTTTTTGAGCTGTCAGTGCCAAAAGCTACAATATAATGTATAAGAGGAATGCTAAATTATCCATGCAGAAAACATTAAAAAAAATTGAGTCTAAAGGTGAACTTCAGAGTAGTTATTCTAGAGAGCAGTCTCTATAAAATGCTTTTTTTCCCCTGATGCCAGTAATTTTAACAATAAAAGTGAAAGCATAACAAACTTGTCTTTAAAGGTGACAATGCAGTGATTGAAATGAGTGATGTTCCTACACATATAAAGCAGCTAGAGCCTTTCCTCTGTTTTTAGTAGCACATAAATCAGTCAGTCTTGCAGAGCCAGATACAGAATTCTTTTTTCGTGATTAGATGTTTTATACATAAACAGAATGCTGTAAAAATAAAAGACTTTTGACTGACTAATATTTTAGCACAGCCACAGCAGCTGTCTCTGTTCTACTTAGATGATGTAATCAAAATTGGTCATTCCTCGTTATTAAAAAATACTCCTTCAAGAATTTAAAAATGAAAACAATACATTAACTTTTAAATTACTCTCTGGAGACTGCACTTCACAATTTTGGGAGGAGTTCAACAAAACACTTCTAAAGATTTTTTTTTCTTGTAGAGGAATCAGATTTGATGGTATCCATGCATTCTACAAGATCTCTATAGATTTTTCTGATGTCGTTAAATAGCTGCTAATAGCATTCTACAATAATAAATTGAATCTATAAGGAAATAGTCTGGGTTTTTCCCTCTCAGCAGTCACCTTTGCAAAATGATATTGTTAAAATGGAAACTGTGCTTTATTGATGAAATTTCTTCTGGTGCATTTTTATAAAACTACATTAAAAGAAAAATTCAGATATTTTTTAGTCCCAGAACAGAATTAGATCTTATGGTCCATTCTGTTTCCCTGAGGGTTTTAATTCCAGGAACATTTATTCAATTTTGATGGGCAAGTTGATATGAAAAATAGGGTAATAATTTCACTGATCTATCAGTATACGTAGGCAACCTGTCATTTAAAAAATAAATTTTAGAAATGTAACCAGGTAACTATGTCCCACCAAGGACACATAAGCCATACCCACTGAAGCTTATTAGAGAAATATCTGCTGGAACTAAAAGCACCTATATTCAGAATTATAAAGGCATTTTAGAAGAAAAATGAGGAAATTTCAGGGATGGAATCTGAAAAGTAAATCCATTTGGGGAAGGAAAAAAAAAGGTTAGCTCAAACCAATTTTCAGTAGGAAGCAGTTCTTGAATTTTTCACGTATCTTGCTTTGGAGTTTCATTCTCTTTTTCAGATGCAAATGACAAGGTAACAACCATTTGGACCTTTATAGTTGTGAACCATACAGAAACAGATTTTTCTGCTTATCTTGCATGAATTTTATTACGTTCTGATTGCACTGGTGTTGCAAAGCATTGCTCAGAATCCTGAAGCAAGTATTAAACAATTGTCTACAGTTTTCTCCTTATTTTCTACTTTATTTTGGCTTATCAGTATACTTCATATTCTTTACTTTCCAGTGATACTGTCCAGAGGTTTCTGGAAGCCTCAGTGGGATACAGACGTGGGAGTTAATGCTATACAAACCTATAGTTTGGCTCTCCATATTTACTACACATTCCCATAGTCACTGGTGCAAGACTGATTTTTTTTCTTCCAGTGCATACAATTTCTTAAGTACTAGATCTAGTCAAGTTCTTTCCTTTACTGTTGTTCTAGCTGATAAAATATACCATTGATACAAAAATAATAGTCATGTTTCTGTGTCAGCCAATCTTCTCTTTTTCAGTGACTTGTTCACTTTGAGACTTTACAACTTTTCAACAGGGATTAGCTGTAACTCTGAGTATGTACTTATATGTGCTGAAAGACCACAAAAAGTCAAAGAGAAGAAAGACAAAAAAATCGCAAGAAAGAAGGGTAGAAAACTAGCTAGAAGGGCTTGTGGAGACCCTGTCTGTGTAAATATGTGTTCCCCTTATACTGAACAGGGCAATTTCTTTCCTAAATGCCTGTTCCATTTTACTTTTGTGTCTTTATCCTGACGCAAATTTTCATCTCTGTTTTCCAAAAAGTCCATTACTTAATCTTCTCATTTCTCCATTAATCTTTTGGCTCCAGCAACATCCAGTACTGCCAGGAATTTAAACCTTTTCTTGTGTTGGCTATGATTCTTGGCTCTGTTGACAGGTCTAAAATATAACCTCCTGCAGTCTATATAAAGATGAGAAGTGTAATGATGTTTGAAAAGCAATGTGATCTGGAGATTGAGCTTTGTGAATTCAGATTTTAACACAACTTTTCCCATGTAAAGATAAATGAGAAGAGCAGTGGTTATACAAGACTGGGCATCTTCAGCTCAAGAATATATCTGATATATCTGCTGTTACAACCAAAAGACACGCATATGTTCATGAGGAGGTGAGAGCATAATCTCAATTTGACTTTATGCTAAAGGCTGGATTACACCTTAAATACATGAAGGAGAAACACAGTAGCAAGATTTCTTAAGGAATAATGGTGGGATTGTTTCTAAGAATTTTTAAGAAAGGGCTGAGTCTTGTGGGACTGCAATTTTGCCTTTGTTTCTTTGTGCCTGTCCTGTTATTCCAAAAACAGATAAAAGACTGTACAACCTAAGCACTGTCTAAGCAAACTGGATTAAATATCCAGGAAGATTTAAGAGGTCAGATTGTTCCCCATATATGACACTTGCAGTTGATTTGTGCTCACTAAAAAAAAAAAAAAAAACACCAAAAAACCCCCAAAACCCCAAACAAACAAACAAACAAACAACTCCATTTAAAAACAAACAAGAAAACCACCAAAAAGCAAAAAGCCCAAACTCACCACTGAGTTATGCTCTCTTAGGTGTATACAGAATCAAGGTTCAGAAAATCTGCTACCTTTGAAATGTGGATGTTAGTACTAGGGCATAATGCCAAGGGCATGTAGAAGTAGATTCCTGCTTCTGTACTGGACAGTTCAAGTACCTACAGAAATGGTTTTGGACATGAATTTGGCCTGTGCTAACTACTGCCTTACCAAAGAAATCCTAAGCATATTTTGACAATTATGATTGTCAAATTATGGATAAAATCACAGAATCATTCGTGTTGGAAGGTGTCACAGAGACAGACTATCCATTTTGCATAGTTTAAACCAAGAGCAGGTCTGAAATGGTTTATTAGTTTACTAATGACACATAATTAACCAGCAATCAATGAGCTGTACATGCAGGTTGAATATTGCTAATACTGCAGCTGAAACTGAAATAAATCCATACAAAATTTAAATATGTCTGAATAACTAATCCCAAGTAGTTCTAATTACAAGCATACACACAGTGTACAAACACACCCCACCCCCTAACAGCACCTGTGCATTACAAGTACCCCCTGCCCTGTCTGGGGATACAGACCTCCCTACTTTCACCCACATCCTTCAAGAGCTGTGGGTGCTCTCACCTTGTGGGACCTTTGATGCTACCTGCATCTCATGAGGTGACAGCCATCTCTTGGGGCAACTGGCTCCAGTTCTTAATTATATTGAGCATACTTTGTCCTTATAACTATTTGGAAGAGGGAGGGTGGAGGCAGGCTGTTTTTTAAAAAGAAGAAGGTGTGATAACAGCAAATAATAGCAGAATATGGCAGGCATGTTGTACTAGACAATCATAGGTCCATCCAAACCTCCTCTAAAGCCTGTGCAATATGTTCTGCGTCAATTTCTGGGTCTGCTAGTTTTCAATCTGGCCAAGCCTGATTTGTTTTATGATACAGAAAATTATAATCTCATAGGAAACACTGTTCCATACTAGTGGCACCAGTGACAGAGGCTGTTACTGAATAGGCTTAATTTACTATTGCAAATATAATCCACATGCCTTCTCTTTCCTACTTCTCCTTGCTTGAGACCACGTCATGCAATTGCTCAAGCCATTTCCTCAAACATTATCTCTTAAGCTGTTTGTCGATGGAGACAGGTTAAATTCTGACCTACATGTATGGCAAACCTTTGGCATTCATTGGAAAATTACATGGAAATATAAAATTATAAACTTTTTTGGAAATAAGTGCAATATAAACCAATCATATCTGGGCCGCATCACAAAAAGTGTGCCAGCAGGTTGAGGGACGTGGTGCTCTGCTCCTACTCGACTTTCATGGGATCCCTCTTGGAATGCTGCATCCATCTTTGGACCACCCAACACAAGATAGAAGAGGATCTTCTGGAGCAAGCCCAGAGCAGAGCCATCAAAATGATAGAGACCTGAAGCACCTCTCCTGTGAAGACAGGCAGAGAGAATTGGGATTGTTTAGCCAGGAGAAAACTCCAGGGAGGCTTACAAGAGAGCTTGAGAGGGACTTTTTAGAAGGGAACATAGTGACAGGACAAGGGGGGAAAGTTTCAAACTGAAAGAGAGTAGGCTGAGATTAGATATTAGGAAGAAATAATTTATTGTGCAAGTGCTGAGGCACTGAAGAGATTGCCCAGAGAAGCTGTAGTTGACTCATCCCAGGAAGCATTTAAGGCCAGGTTAGATGGAGCTTTGAGCAGCCTGGTCTAGTGGAAGGTCTCCCTGCTTATGGCAGGGAGCTGGAATTAGATGATCTTTAAGATCCTTTCCAACCCAAATCACTCTATAGTTCTGTGTTTATTCCTTCTACAATGTAGATAACATGGCAGTGAAATTGCTTATTTCCTAAAAATAGTTTATTTATGCATTATTAGTAACTGAGTTCAGCGAAAAGAATATACAGCTTTCTTTCAAAGAATGACAGTTCTATCAAGTCTCTGGTGATCAAAAATCCCTGAGGGAAAATAGCTTTTATTCCCTTTGTGTGGAAAAATGAGAAAAAGCGTAAGACATACATCACCCACTCACATCTCCTCTAGGGTTATTTCTAGCAATCCCAGCTGATGAGCAGTGGATTTTTCACTTCACAGAAGCAGCCAAAGTTCTACATTTCATTATGTTTTGGTATGAAAACTAGAAGTGCAGCCATATTTTCCATTTGAAAATTTCCAGGCAGCTCTAATAACTGCATATGAACTTACCCACCAGCATGGCAAAGGGTGCCCAGAAAGGCTCAGTGACGGAAACATCTCTTACTAAAGAGCTCATGTTTGGCAGCTGGGCTTCTATTTAAAAGGACTAGATGCTCATTACTCCACTCCCATGAGCCATGTGTTGTGGCACATTGGACATATGATAGTAAACAGTGCTGACTCAGACCACTTTTCTGGGAGACATAACACAGAGGACACAAGATTATGAAAAAGCAACCAAAGACCTACACAACTAATCAATTTGCTGTGAATTTAACAGACCTGGCCTTATAGCAAAAATGAGTAGTTTCAATACAGGACCAGAACCAGAGGTAAGTGGTCTCTGTTTGACCTTTTCATTTCCCTCAGCGCATCTTTAAAGTGTTTTTTATGGTCATTCCTTGTGGCAGAACCAGAGAATCTGGAAGGGTCCCATTCAGAGTGAGTCTTACTACATGCCTTAATCAACACTGTAGTTTTGCTTGCTTGATTGTCCTTATTTTGTACAGTATCTCCTCTGCTAACTGGGATGACTGATATTGCAAAGAGTTGGGTAAAAGAAGAAACTGTGATTTCTAGTAACCATATACTACGTGGAAAAGATTTTGCTACTGCTCAGAAGGCTTGACTGTATTAAAAATGAAATATGCTAGTACATGTGCCTTTGTGTAGAGGGAATAGTCTAGATGCATGTAATGTCTTGTTATTTTATGTTAGTGGAAACTTAGCAAGAATGGTACATTAATAAGGCACAGACATAGCTGACACTTTATAAGATAGCACCAGGAAATTTTAGTTATTGTAGTAATTTCCAGAGAAAACATACTCATGCCTGCAGCCTTCTCTCCAGAACTTTCTGCCATGTTTTAAAATCCCTTACACACTTCAGCTGGAACCTCTGACCTTTTCTGTTAAGGACTTTGTTATATAAATATAAGGCCACTCTTTTGCAGATAGTTTGGTAAATTAGATAATGCAACGTATGGACTGTTTCAGTTTTGAGGGGATAAATGTATTTTCCTTCCTTTGAGTACTGATAGAAAGAACTAGTGCCTGAAACAGGAAAAAATGGGTGCTGAAAAAAGCAATGAATTTTATGCCTTCCTCCACATTATGTTTGTGAGTGTCATTGTGCACATGTTAATCCAGAGCAGGTGATGCCTCTCTCTAACCAGTGAGCCTCGTCATTGAAGGTCAAATAGAAACTTGAAGCTGGGAAGGGTCAAGCTAGTGAATGAGAAGGAAAAGCTTGCTGAGACCATAATCCCTTCACTCATGTCAAAACAGATTTGAGCTATTGTTCAGCCTGTGGAACCTCTATTACCTTTAGAAGTCATTCTCTTTGAAAGCATTCAGGAGCCTGTGGATAGCAAACTTGAAATGAGCACAGTTTAAAGGAATTCACCTTTGTCACTTCAAGGAGAGAACAGCCTGTGCCCTACAGATATGAACATAAAACATAGGCACAGTGAAAGTCCACTGGTTTATGAGTTTTGGTGTTAGAATGATTACTATCATATAGTTTTGAACGCTTTTTCTAATTGTTTTAATTTAAGATATAAACAAAGATAATTACATTAATCTTGGTCTGAAGGGTAGACTCCCTTTAGATTTTGATGGAAACAATACTTTTAAAAGATAGAAGTTATCAAGCACAGCTATAATGTACAATTGAAAAGCTCTGCTAAGACAAAAATTTCAGAAGAAAATCTGAGCCCTTTGCAGGGTGAATAAAGATTATATAATGTAATTTCAAAAAGACAAAAGCATCATTATAGTCTAAATAGAGCTCAAAATTTATGTGGAAGTAAGAAGACATGGAACTGGGGAAACAGACAGATCATGCATGAGCTCATGACTTCTGTGAAGCTAAATATTAACTTTGTAAATGGAGATAAAGAAGAAGAGTATTGGGCATAGGGGTTTGGAGACCAGTCCATCTTCTTTAAACTGAAGGCCAGTAAGACCTAAGCAGGATTTTCATATTCTCTGAAATCTGTTAATAAAATTATCAGCAAGTAGTCAATATAAATTAGTAGCAAGAACATGAACATCAAGCAACATATTGAAAGTACAAACTGATTAAGTGATTTGATAGAAATCAATAAATAACTAGGTGTATTGGTGATACAATAAAGGGGTACATGGGATCTTTCAAGGAATCCAAAATAATGATTTGTTTGAGTTTACAAGAAAATTAGGCACATACGCTGGGTCTCAGACCAGAGCCATAATTCTCAGCTGCGTGATTTAAACAAGCTTCTCTGCAGAAGAAGAGTGCATAAGTGATTTTATTCTTTGGTGGGAAGGATCCTAGGAGACTTGATCAGATAGAACTTGATAGAAAAACAGAAAAGAACAGGGCAGATTATTGCATTTGTTCTTAAGTGTGATGAATTGCCACTATTTTCAGCTTGTTAGTGGAAGAAAAAGAAAAGGAGGTAAAAAAGGGAATTTATCAAGAGATTTTGGCTGTAACACTGACTGTTTGGCTGGAAATTATTTTACACACTCTCTCTTTATCTTTTCCTTCCCAAGAGACCCTATAACACCTTACAGAAAGAACAAAGCTAAAATCTAATTCCAATGTCAAAATGATCTTAAAAGAAATTTATTAGATCTGGACAACCACAGAAATTCCTACACTCTGAAAGAGCTTCAGGTGGGATTATCAGGTTGCAAAAAAAGATTGTAGAAAATAATACATAAGAAACCAGAAAAACCAATAATAGAAGAAGGATCCACTAGGAAAAAAAAGCAAAATTTAAATTTTCAGTATACCAGCAGTAAACCAAGGTTCATCTTCCTCATCATTTCACTGGCATTACCACTTTAGTCCTTGCTTGCATTTCCATAATTTTGATATATTTTTTTAGAGACTAATCAGGCCACAGAACAATTTCGATATATTTGGACTTAATTGTAGAAGCCTTATATGCCATTGAAGTCTGCAGAGGTTCTTGCTCAACATAAGAACTACTTACACATTATCTTTTAAAAGAGATACTTATAACCTGCTATTGTCAGAGGTAATCTTCAGTGTAGGGAAAATTGACATGGACCTCAACACAAATGCCAGCATTCCTTCTTCCACCATGACCCTGCAAGGCTGATGTTGGGGTTGTATTGTGTAGGTCAACACACTGTCACTTGTGTTTCCCACAGTGCTATCTTCAGAATCTAATATTGAAAAAAAGTAGGTCTTCTTTTGTGTAAGAAACATTTCCCATCAAAAAAAAAAAGACGTATGTTTAAATCTGACCTTCATTGAATTAGCACAGATTTAATGGATGTGCTAATAGAGTTGGATACAAATGTCATAAAACCACTTTTCTGATGGTAACATATTCCTGTTGCAGAGTTACACTTTGATAGCTGGTTTAACTTATGCAATTAAAGGACAAAGAAAAAAAAGAAAACCCTCAAATGCTGCATGGAAGAAACAAATAAAATGCCTTAGTTTTTGTCATGGAGACTACATTGATTACATGGATTACATAGACTACATTGGTTACAGAAGTTGTGAAGGAAAGAGAGAAGTAGAAGGAGAGAGGAATTGTAACCTGAAAAAAACCTGAAATAAAAATTGTGACCTGAAATAAAACCAAACTGTTCCACTTGGTGTGGACATAATGGTACTATCTCTCAGTGTGTTGCAAAATCTAAAGACAAGAAGTATCAAAGCTACCTTTCGAAACTTCAGATTTCAAAGGGCACCTTAACCTTATGGCTGAGTTCAAATTATACTAGAGAGCTGCTTACCAGATCTAAAAGAAGTTAGCTTCTATCAGTAGCAGTCACAAGTTTCATAAAATGATTTGAGACTCAGCTTGAGAAACTGACAGTCTTAAATCCTTCCAAATAAATGCCTACAGTAAACCAATAAAAACATCTGATACTTGCTGACACATTTATTTTCCAAGAATCAGACAAAGGATTAATTTTCAAATTAGATGAATGCAACTGAGCATTGTATGGGATGAAATAAAAATTCTGAATGTTTAACCAGTCTATCACTGTTAGGGAGATGTAAGTCCAGGCAGATACAAAAAAAGTTAGTATTTGTTATGATGTGGATTGAGAACTACCAGGAATTCTAATAGCTGCCAAAGAAGCTGCAATGGATCAACTGAAGACACTTATTAATTCTAATGGAGAAAGTGAAATTGCTGTAATCAGATACCTTGGTTTGGTGAAGAAAGGCAACCATCAATAACAATGACTTGATCTTGTAGAAGGATCAGAGGCAAAAGGGCAATTCAGTGTTTGATTACGAGAACAGGTATTATTAAGGAAATAAAAACATAGTAAGGGACTAAATTAGAAGAAAGAACCTAAGTAATGGTAAAAATATTAAGGAAGGAAGATCATGCCTTCTTCCATCATGCAGAAAGATCCTATGTTATAACAGGTATTTGGGTCTCCTCAAACTGGTCTACTGGAGAAGTAGACCCCTTAGTGACAGAAAGTCTTCTTTAGAACCACATAAAAATGTGGGCTTTCTGCTTTTTTTTGGTCTGTTTTTTGTTCCAGAAACCTTCCTTTCCATCCTGTGTTTCAAGACATAGAATTCTAGATGATTTCCTACCCATAACAGTGTTCAGGGGGAGATGACATTTATTTATCCAAATCCCCACAAGTTCACAACACTGAATTAATAAGCTAAAATTATTTTTTCTATTTATTGGTCAAGCTTTCTTGGAAAAATAAATCCTACTCAACTAAAGAATTTTTCATTTTAAAGTAGTGATTTGTTTTAAGGATAGACAAAACATTCTCTAGAATACACCAAGGTTTGATTTTCCTGCTGAAACAATCTCAGTCCTGCACTAGGTTGTAAAACCTTTATGGGCTTGGTCTGTAAACCGCTTGCAGCATAATCTGTAGTAAAATGATGGCATTACTGGTTACCATTTAGAACTCATAAAAACTATTTTTTCCTTGAAATGGTAAAGATTTACATAAAGGAGTAGTGATGTTTTCCACCAGACCCAAAAATGTAGAACATTTTTCTTGTAGTAACAAGGGATGATTCTGATCTTACATATCAAATTATTTCTTTCAGTATATGCAATGACTTTGGGTATGTGCTTGGAACTGTTAAAGATGCAAGCACTCTGTTAACACCATAAATAATCATATTACAGAATTTAGTGGCTATATTTCTCTGGATGCTGAGTTGAAAAACACTCCTGGATTCCCTTGTTTTTACCCATTAAAAGCTTTGTTTCTGTCTCCCAGTGCTGCATTCGGTGCAGAATGGGAGCTAAAGCTGCAACAGAATCAAACTTCATTCATCTTGAAAAAGAAGAAGATTGCATGGTGCTATTATACTACATAATGCAATGTACAGTGAGTCACAAATTCATAAATACTTACAGAGCAGTGCTGTTTATGAAAGAATAAATCCATAATCCTGTTTTCTTACTCCTTGGTCAAAGACATTTACTTTTAATGTCTATTATTTTTATTTTCATTAGGGGGACTGAGTAAACACATGGTTATATCATCTTAAGACAACATTTCTTGTCATTTTATCTTATTGTTGTTAACTCTAAATCCCATTTGCTTTGATAAGAAAGATCCTAAGAGAATATTTGACAAATCAACACTGTCCAGACACGAGCTATTTTACTATGTATATTTTCCTCTGTACCTCTTGATGATAGTCTATCATCCATTAGATGAAGTATAGAGAAATACGAGAGACCTATTTTTTCTTTATCTGACAAAGTTACACTGCTCTGCTAGCATCACTTTTATTCTAGAAGCATATTATCTCAGCCTGGAAGACTCACAGTATGCTTCTAGTTTCGTTCATGAGGCTGAAGGTTTTTCACAGCCTTGGCCTCTGTCTTCTTGTGAAAGACAACTGTATACATAATAGGAAAACATAAGTGCAACTTAACTGTTTCGATAAACTCCCACAAGAGTAAGAAAGACATAACATCAGTGTTTTGAGAACATTCTTTTTGAGAGTGGAGGGTTGGAGAGGAAGTCTCTGAAATAAATGTACATCTCTTTTAATCCATAGTAACAAAAAGCACACGAGTTAGAGGGGCCTTGAGTATGTACTACCCTGAGTTCTGTTACAAGAGAGGAGACCAGGAAAATCTGTTATAAAAAACAAAATTATCTACAGAGAGAGAAGACTCACATTACCTTCTGTGATGGCTGAGATTAGCTGATGCAGCCCTTCTTCAGTGAGCGTTTTTGGTTGGAAAAGCACAGAAGAATGCCTGAAATTCACATTTGCACATTTCTACCCATCTGCCACGTTGGTAGCCATGTTTTCAACCTGTGTGATAGAAAGATGACACCAGGATAGAGAAAAACTGCAAACACTGAACTAACTACAACTTGCAGGCTCTTTAAGTAACTAATGAAAACTTAGTCCACTGGAAGTTCACACAAGCTGGCTACAACAGCAACACAATATAACAAAAGGAAGTAAGCAAAAACAACAATCCAAAAGCATTTCTGCACCTGTTTCTTTAGGAAAACTGAACAACATAATGGTGCTCTCAAAGCCTGGAGCCAATCTTATAAAAATTCAAGTGATGTGTGTTGGAGATTCATTGCTGCTACCATTCAGGGACATTTTTAACTTATTGCTGAAGCTGAAAAATTAGCTTTTTGAGCATGCTGAAGTTACAGAGGTATTCAAGCTGTTACATACAAGCATAAGTCTCTTTTCAATTTTCAGTGGCATCTTCTTCATCATTAGGAAAAAAAAAAGGAAATCAAAGTGCCTCTTATGCTGTTTGCACAATATTTGTGAGACCATACTTGAGATTTTTCACTTGACGCTGTTTGAAAATAAGCTTACAATAGTCTTCATTTTTATCTAGAGTTCGTTTTAATAGTCAAGTCAAGTTCGTATTTTTAGCTTACTTTTTGCCATTCACAAACCACCTAAACCACAAAACAGTGGGCAAATATTTAACCTTAAGGCTATACCAAGATTATGTGTAAGGCAGGAGGAACCTTTCCCACTCTATGGTAAAGGTTGGAAGTGAGTACAGGAATATTTTATTGTATATTAATCCAGTTGTGTTATATCAGATGATAAAAAGACAGCTTGACAACAGGGAAGATCCTTGGTTTCCATCTGCCTGTTCACTTCCACCTATCTGAAATCTCATGTAATAATAAAAATGTTAGAAATGGCTGCAAGCACTAGAAAGTGCTTTACTGAGCTACTACAAGTGTGTGGACTCTCAACAGCACTTGCAGCAGATTTTTAATTGCTTCATCGGTGTTTACTTTTTCTGTCTGATTCAGTGACAAGTCAGTAGCCATATACTTTGTTCTGTGTTGGATCTGCAGCTGAAATATGTTCACTTATTTCAAACAAGATTCATGATGCTGCAAGATTTCCAGATCTGGAAGTCACGAAAATGAAACGAGAGGAGGCAGGGGAGAGAAACAAAGTAGGAAAAAACCCATAGTTAATCTGAAAATTTTTAAAGTATCTCAAAGTGAAGACAGAGCAAATTTGTGATGTTCCTGAGAGAAGATAACAGCCAATTTCCAATTTCAACATGACTGAAATTGTTTCAACAAGGAACACTGTAAGTCAGTCACTGCCCACTCTGCTGTGCCCAGCTGGTCACTTAGGTAAGCTAAAACAAATTTCAGACTGAATTCAGTTCTTGACTTCTTTTGTGTAACTTTTCACTCGCTTCTGCCCACACAGTGTGCTATTTAAACAGCTGCATGATCCATATATTCCAGACTATTCCCAACTAGCAGGGAAATGTGAGGGTCTCTGTAATAGTTCTTAGCAATACTAAGTATTAGCATAAAGTAAATTCTTAGAATTGGATTCTGCTTAAGCACCATGCATATTTTCCTATGGAGGCAGTAAAGAAGACATATAGACTAAAATTAAAAGAGATCAGAGAACCTAGCTTTGGGCCAGGCTTGTTATCATCTAAAGATCCTCCTGTTAGATGGGTAGTGGCATGCAAGAAATAATACAGCAGTGCCAGCACAAACATTAAGAAATTATTCTGGCTGCCCCACACATCAAGTTATACCATCAGCTAAAATAAGTAAAATAAAAAATCAGTGCAATAATGTTGGGTTCAAAATCTTCCTTCATTTTGAACCTTCAGAATTCATACACTTTCATAACTGTTGTGACCCTGAAACTTGCCTGGGTTTTAGTTTAGAATGATTCATCATTGAAAAATAAAATCTTGTCTTTGGTCATAATGTGTAAGTTCACAGTGTAAATGTTGTTTTATAGATCACAAGAGAATTTGAGGATGATGACCCAAAGAGAGAACATAATGTCAGTCTCCTTTGTAAATTAGTTGTCACTCAATATTACTCTTTTGTTTTTCCAAGTTTGTCCAGGTTAAAGAGCAAAAAACAGTGTAAAAGGATTCATCTTATACTTGAATCCAGATTGTAATAAAATGTTCCAAATGTTGAATGCCACACAGAATGCATCTTCTTTTGTCAGATTTTCTCTGAGCAGTTGAGAAACTGCTCTTATTCTGCTTTATATTCTGATGCCTTCACAGGGCCTAGGGTTAAGATTGTAATCATAGGGTGAGAACAAGGTAGAGAGAAACAAACTCCTTCCTGTATATGCATGCAGAAAATCCCTGGGGAATGCAAGCCACTGTTGCTATGCCAAGTGTGGACCATCCTGAACTACACAGCATTCTCCTTTCCTTGACTACTTGACAACTTTCTTCACTGTGTACCTCCAAAATTCAGTGAATGAGAGTCTTTCTCCTCCAGAGACAACATGAGAGCAGGAGGAATAATACACAAAGTCCATTATTATGACCATAATCTGAAACTTCTTTATGTGTAAAAGTTAGTAACCAAAGGAAACCCTAGTGTTTATTTTTTATTCAGCCACTGAGGTGTAAATCCATTAAATTTCCCAGAACTATCTAGCATCTCTCTAAATTTAGACTAAGTATTACCAAAAAGTATACAGGTTATACCTATTTTCAAAGGAAAATTCATATGGCTGTTTCTGTCAGGACTTTATACCTGGCTATAAGAACTGTGAGACTAGTGTCATAAATCAATGTTCTAGAGTATAATACATTTCTCCTTGTAAATATACAATCCAAAGAGTACTTTCATGAGCTATGTGAAAAAACTCGTTCATTCTCTTAACAGTACCGAATGCCATGGATACTGTTCAAATCCTGCCATGGATACTGTTCAAATCCTGCTATTTTTCATTTTAGTGATATTGTATGTGCAAAATGTAAAGAAAAGCTCTACAGCTGTGAACCAAGTGGTTTTTCTGGTTTGTTGGTTGGTTTGGGGGGCTTTTTCTGCATCTCTGTGCAGAATATTTCCCATGTTTCAAAACTCCAGGCTTGGTCTTACTTTAGAGGACATGTTCCCATTTCTTTAGTCTTGGAAATTAATTTTTCCTTTTCCATTTTTAGGTAATTTTGCTGCCTTTTTATTTCCCCCTGCCTCCTTATTCTTCTCTCCTTGATTTCTTTTTCTTCAGTGTCTCCTGTAAAAAAAATTATAATTAATTTTATTTATAATTATTTTATTGACATCTATAATCGTTTATGTTACTCCAGGTTTCATTTTTTTAAATAATTATTTTATTGTGGGATGATTTTTCTTGTCTCAGATATCTCTGCCCTGAACAGTCATAATGCAAACTCCTTTGACAGCTTTCTATTTGTATCCAGAGGTCAGAGAAAACAGTTGAAAACTTTCTCTGAAAACTTATTTTTTAAATAAATCTTCCTTTGTTAAACTTCCATTGTGATGTGGCAACATAATTTTTTCTTGGTTTTGCTTATCTTAAAAATGTACTTCACATTTTAGAACTAGCAAAGACAAGTAAGAAGTCAGAAAAGAAGGGTCTTAATAGAAAAGTTACATGGAAGCAAAGAATGGAGTATGAATTTTATATTTGTTTTGAGAAAAAATGTTAATTTTTAAAAACAAATAATGCTTTTTTGATCCTTTATCATTGCCATAGACTAAAATATTTCTTAATTGTTTCAGAATAATTTGCTGAGGTGAACTTCGGAAAAAAATAATTAGTAGTGTGAGGTAATTCACAGTTCGGTGATTAAGGTTGCCTCCTCTTGCCCTTTCTGTTTGTTTTTGGATTTGTTTTTTCTTTGTGAGTGAGCACAAAGGAAGAGTTCCTTCTCAGTTTTGCATTTTCCCTTGTTTTCTATATATCTCATTCAGCCTTCTTTCTTCCAAGGGGGAGTTAGAAAGAAAAAGAATTTAAAAAGTAAAAGAGGGAAGGAAAAGCAGAAACAAAAAAACATTTTTTTTCCAGCTTTTTCTTCTGAACTAATATAAATTCAGCATGTTTGAATATGGAACAAAATTTCAAAAATATTAAACAATGATTTTTGAACCAAGAAGGATATTTTCATAAATAATTAACTTCCTCATTGAGATACAGAATTCACCTTTATCATGGAAATTTTTTGGATTTAAAAAAAAATGTAATTTTTAACCATTCATATAAGGTTTTATTTATAACAAAAATCAATATAAAAAATAGCATTGTAAGTGTTATTATTTTCTATATCAATTCAGCTGTTTCACAGGCCCAGGAAACAAAGAAAGATACTTTCATGGAAACATAAAGTTTTGGCTGTTTATTGTCGCTGCTGACCTTGCACACCACTTACTAACAGAAACTTGTAGTATCTGATCTGCAAAGAGCTAAATATACATTGACCGTATTCTAGCTTTTCCTGTGCTATAAATGTCACATGCTGAATTACATCATCTAAAAATATTCAAATGGTTCCTCAATGTAATAATAGATTTCAAGCACCTTGGAAATATTTTTATTTTAAAGATTCTAAAGTACTTACGTAAGTTTTAAAGCATTAAGTTTCTTTTTATTTCAGCTCTGTTTGGCTGAGATACTTGGCACTGCACTGCAAATAGTTACTAGGACCACAAAGATCCAATCAGGCTGTAAGGTGTTTGATGATTGCACTTAACATTGATCCACCAAAAATATATTAAATTTCATCTTAAGCAGGCTATTTGGAGGAAATGTGCCAAATAGTACGTTGTTACTCTAGATAAGATTATAGTATGATGTGAAAAATTAATTTTTTGAAGCTCTTAATAAATCAGTGGAAGATTAGACAGAAAGCTACCATTTCCTGCTAGCTCATCCCACACCTATCCCATTAAACTGACTCCAATTATATGGGGAACATTCTTTTTTAAAGCATGTTAATGAAGCTCCGAACATGAAAAAACTTACACTGCAATCTTTCAAAATTGTTTAATTTTACTACCTTTTATGATACTATTAACATTTGAATGATGCTACTGAATAATTTTTCCAGCATTTCTGTTGGAGCATCATACTGATGACTATTAAGATAACCTCCTGTATTCAAAAAAACCCAGATAAATATTCGAGAGTCAATGGACAAGACACACTTTTTTGCAGTGATCCAAGTAATCTTATAGTGACTACATAAAGAAAAACAAGTCTCTATTAATAAAATTAATATTAATGAATGTTTTCAAGAGGTAGTAATGCCATCAGCCATGTGCCATTTTGAGCTTATATTGCAGTTTTAAAAGTACCTTTGGGTAACAATCTGATGTCCAAATGACAGGCTTTACAGAGAGAAAAGTTTTAAAGGACTTTTCAACATCTCTGTTTTCATCCAACCTATACTTACCCTCTTTTCCACCTCTCTTCTATTGCTTTCACTTTTAACTTTTTAGTCTCAACCAAGAAAGTGAATTATATGCTCAGTTGGCTCAGATCACTATAGTCATTACAGAAACATTCAACACCAGGGAACAAATAGTATTTCATTGCAATTAGGATTTGTCAATACTGCAAACATGAACTGTATAGAATTTGATTAAAGTGCTGCTGTGTCCTGACCTGGTTGTGAGGTGATTCTAATTTACAGTGTAGACAGTAGGCCGGCTTTTTTCATTTTCCCTTTATAACCTTCTCCACTCCCTTAATGATAATAGGATCTGATTCTTTCTATTTTATTTTGGTGAGAAGGTTGGAGGTGAGCACCATGGAAAGCTGCTGAATTTCTGCCACATGATCAAAAACGTCAGCAAGAACATAGTGCAGCAAATCTCATTTTCAACACTCAATTTTAATCCATAATGTTACACTATATGGCAAGATAAATAGCTTGTTTAATATTAGTTTTATTCTCTTCTTAAAAAGGTTTCTTACCCTGTTTGATCCATGTGCTATGAAATTTGGTTGCTTCAGTTGTTTCTCAGTGATTTCTTTGAGATCCTTTACAGATTTGCTTATCCCTTTTCTTTCATTTTCATCATCTTATGGTACTTCATTTCTAAATAACATTCTGCCTTATTTTTTAATAGGAAAAAAATTAACAGAAAATCAGAGCTGAAGAAAACATGGAAGTATTTTATGTCCCAGAACACAAGAAAAAAAGCCATTTATAAATTAAAATTAAAAAAAAAAAAAACAAAAAAAACAAAAAACAAGAAACCCCCCCAAAAAACCTAACAAACAACAAAAACCCAACCAACCAACCATAAAACAACAATGACAACAACAAACTCTCAAAAGCGGGGTCACTTCCTGGCCTGATGGGACTACAGGTACCCATAAAAGTAGGCAGTAGTTATAGTAAATCACTGTCTCTGGGTATCTCAGTAATTATGGGTGCTCAGTTCACAAAGCTTGAGCACACCTGCTGTTGCATCAGTTTACATAACAGCATATGAAGTCACGACCACCTAGAAAATGTGAGAGTCATATGGAGCATCTTTTTAACACTTTACTTTGAGCTTTCACAGTTCAGAATGAAAGTCCCTTCTGAGTGGTGTCCCTCAAGAATGGATAGAGAGATCATTCATCAGTTACTCAGACTGCAGGATTGAGCAACTTCCCATGTGACGCCAAGCTGAGTGCTGAACCTGACATGCCTGAAGGAAGGATCCATCAAAACCTCATGAAATTCAAGTCCAAGTGAAAGGCCCTGAACCTGGGACAGAATAATCCCCAACACTGGTATGGGATGAGGGATGAAGGGATTCTGAGCAGCCCTTTGGAAAATGGCTTAAGGGTGGTGGATAAGAAACTGGACATGAGCCAACAATGTGAGCTCACAGCCCAGAAAGACAATTGTATACCTTGCTGCATAAATAGAAAGATGTCCTGCAGGTCAAGGGAGCTGTTTCTGTGCCTCTGCTTTACTGTTGTGAGACCCCACCTGGAGTGGTACATCCAGCTCTGAAGTCCCTGGACCAAGAAAGACACAGACCTCTTAGAAAAGATCCAGAGGAGGGATGCAAAAATGACCAGAGGGCTGGAACATTTTGCCTGCTTGGGAAGACTGAGAGGGTTGGGGTTTTTTGACCTGGAGAAGAGAAGGCTCTGGAGAGACCTTTTAACACCTGTCTGTACCTAAAGGAAGCTTATAAGAAAGGTGGAGAAAAGTTTTGACCAAGGCTGATGGGACAATGTTTTCAAACAAACAAAGAGAAAGAAGGCAGAATTATATCAGATTTTAATCTGAAAAAGAGTACTTTTATATAAGAGGGAAGGAAAAAAGGTGAGGGTGGTGAGTCACTGGAAGAGGTTGACCAGAGAAGTTGTATAGACTGAAGTACTCAAAGTAAGGTTGGAAGAGCTTTAAGCAACCTGGTCTAGTGGAAGCTATCCCTGCCAATACAAACCATTCCAGTATTCTATGAAAAAACTGAAAATGCACAAGAGGTAAATTCTAGAGCAATTCTGGGGATAAATGAATAAACAATAAATAAAAACCAAGAGTAAAGCTGCTGACAATAAAGATAGAAAAATATTGTCAAAAACTCTTAAGCTTTTGGAAAAAATGTGCTGGGTCTAACCTGAATTAAAACTAAAAACACAATGAGAGTCAGCTTAAGAAGAAGTTCATTTAGATGTAGTTCCATGAAATTGGAGGTTTAGGTGGATTGAATGAAGATTCTTGATCATACTGTAACTTTTGTTTTACTGACATAATTAAAGACAATTATCAGTCCTATTAAAAATCCCCAGTATTTGACATGTTTGTGGATTCATACACATGTGGATGTATGTATATCTGAATATAATGCAAGATAGAAAGGCAAAGGGCAAATAAAATCCAAAATCTGTTTTTGCAAATCTAAAAATCTACATACTTCTTCTTTTTACTTGTAACCAAAGCAATCTGTAATCTATTCCTTCTGGAGATTTCAAACCTGCTTTCATATGTCTGTAACTAAAACAGATCCATATTCCAAAACAGAGAGAGATAAAAGAAAGTAACATTGGGAGTATTTTTAAAACTGAACAAATATGAATTTAACAAAGTTTTGTAATTAGTTGAGTGATATAAAATGATATTAACATATAGCACGGCTTTCTTATTTCCATAATGAATTTAGAATGTGGCAAAGCATAGGAACATGTAAGACTTACTATTTTAATCCCAAACTGCAGAAATTGTGAAATCTTTGGGTTTATGCTGTTATGGTTAAACCTCAGCCAGCAACTAAGCCCCACAATGCTGTTTGCTCACTGTCCCCTTGTGGGATATGGGACAGAATCAGAAAAGAAAAAACAAGCTCATGGACTGAGATAAAGACAGTTTAATAGGGAAAGAAAAAGCTGTGCACTCAATGAAGCAGAGCGAAGAATTCATTCAACACTTCCCATGGGCAGGCAGGTGCTCAGCCATCCCCGGGAAAACAGGGCTCCATTGCTTGTAAACGTGACTTAGGAAGACAAATGCCATCACCATGAATGTCATGCTCCCCTTCCTTCTCCCTCCAGCTTGATATACTGAGCATGACACCACACGGAAGCTCCATTTGGTCAGATGAAGTCAGTTGTCCCAACTTTGCTCCCTTCCAACTATTTCTGCACCCGCAGTATCATCACTGGTGTGGTGGGGTAAGGAGCAGAAAAGGCCTTGGCTCTGTGTAAGTGCCACTCAGCAATAACAAAAAAAAAAAAAAATATCTGAATTATCAATGTTGTTTTCAGCACAAAACCAAAGCATGGCCCATGCCAGTTATTGTGAAGAAATTTAACTCTACTCCAGCCAAAACCAGAAGAAAGGATCACTCTGTACATTCTGCATTCTGTGTCTAGTCAAGTGCAAGAAGGTGAAAAATATATTGTGTTATAAAGGATGCACTTTAGAAGCAAGTACTGTTTTCAATTTAAATTGGAAGCCTCAGGTAAATAGATTGTTATTTTTATCCTTGTTTTTACTACAAATGTAAACTGAGTTCTTAATACAAGCAGAAAATAAAAGCAATGCAAGCCTATTATTCCATACATAAAAGCAGGACTTGAAGACCCTTCTGTGATCTTTGGAAACTCATTTGAATTCTGTGGATGAAATCCTGGCCTCATTCATTGAGGTCAAATTACTGTTGAGTTTAGGATTTCATTTTCAGAGACCAACTTCATCTGCATGCTGGAGATAAAATTAATTCTACACATTATTAATTTATTCAATTTGTGAAAGCTGGTAGTAACTGTTCACACCAGGTATAGCATGCAGTTGCAAAAATTAACATTGCTAATTATGAGTCAGAGTCCTGAGTTTTCTCCTGCTTTCCCTCTGGGGTTTGACTGTTCTCAAGGCCAGCTCTGATCTGGTGAAGCTGTGGAAATGAGGGGTTTATTGCTGGAAAACAGCTCGGATGGAAAAAGCTGTGGGAAGCCTTTTTAGAATCCCATCCTCTTTGCACAAGAAATGTTCTTAGGATAAGATGCTCAGCTGTGTCTTTACCAGAGCTATATTACAGATTTGCCTGTGCCAGTAGGCACCTGTATATCTCACTGTTCCTGACCTGTGGACTTGACTTTTCAGCTTGGTCTTGGACCTTCTTTCTGGCTATAAGTTAGCCTGGTGGTCTGAACTGTCCATTAAACCAATCACTGGAGCTGCTCTTTTCCCTTGAGTGCCATGGGATTATGTCCTTTATCTTTGGGGGTGCTGCCCCTCTTGCTCTGCTGTCTCTCAAAAATTGTCTTTCCCTCTCTCCTGGACTATCTGGTTCCTGCTGCCCTTCAACTCTAAGTGCAAAAGGTTGTAGCACATACCATGGACTGGTCATCTGAAAATAAGCATATATTCATCATATGTGGTCATAAATGAAAGTCTGTTGAGTGGGAATCTAGTGACAATACACTAGGTTACTTTTTCAAAAATAATACCTACCAGGTTGTTATAAAATCTGAAGAAAGGAGGAAACAACTCATTGAATGGGTGGGGAAACCCTAATACTGATATCTTAGTGTGTTTTGTTTTGAATGCTCTGAAAGATGAAAGCTTAAACTAACCCTTAAATTCAAGGAGACATGAACTTAGCGAATGCATGTGTCTCCACCTTGCTTGTTTTTAGAAAGTGTTATTAGATTCATAGCTACAGTGAGCAAGAGGTACATCCACTGAACTTCAATAAGCTAAACTGTCATTTTTTTAAGACACCTTGCCTATCCACAATACACCAAATAATTTTGTGATTGTAAGGAATATTGATTTGTGTGACTTTTTTAGTCAATACAATGGAGATAAAGACTACAGGAGCTAAAAAGATTTTAACACTTTGAAATATTAGCCAAATTATCTATCAAGATGCTTTCTTTGTACAGATGCCAGAGTACAGAATGTACAGACTACATTCACTTGGAATTCTATAACTTTGTGTTTCAAACAAGAGTTGCAGTGTCAGTGTAATATATGATATGTTTGTGATATTAGGATGACCAAATCTTGTAACATCCATCCAATGTTTTCTGCTATACTGCTTTCGTTTAGGAACATACAGCTGGAAGCCTATTTTCCAGAAATGCCCATTACAGATACAGTTTTTGTAGTGATGGATCTAGGAAGAGATAGCCTTTAAGAAGTAATGAAATTCAGGAGTGATATAGCAAACAGGTTACCAGAAGAGAGTAAAGTAGTTGAAAAATATTCACACATTCATCATGTAATCCACATAAGCAGATTATAATTTAATTCCTCATAAAAACAAAGTACTTTTTGTATGAACTGGAACTCAGACATCTTCTGGCGAAATTCAAAAGGACAAAAGAAGACCAAGATATCATTTTTTTTCCTTAAAGATTGATCACAAATTTGTATTTCTGCTTCATTTCAGGTTTTCAAATGTACTGCAGCACAAAGAAGGAATGTTTTGAAGATCCTTCTATTAGGAATACCAGTAATTTGGCATTAAAGTGATTTAAGAGATAGGAATCTTAACAGAGCAAACTAGATTAAGAAAATTCTGCATATCTCTTGAAGTAGTGACTACAATAGGAAATACAGTCAACATTCATGCTGGCTAACTCTTATGTGAACATGCTAGCTGTGGGATAACTTGATCTCAATTACAATCCTTTATTCATATTTCATATTTCCTACCACTAAAACGTTACAGATATTAGGATTTTTATTTTTTTATCACAATCTTTACCAGTAAAACTGCATGAAGGATAATGTTGCTCATCTCTTAAAGTAGAATCTTTGTATTGTCCCTCACTCTGTCACTGCCCTGAAGATGCAGAAGCAGATGCAAATCACAAGCTTCCTGCAGAATATGTCAAAGAATCTATTTAATGAATCCATTATCTCACTGCAAAGGCACAAGATTTTAATGGCATAATTAAAGGGTTCCATGTGTATTCAAAGTACCTCGAATTTTATCTCACTTAAATAAAAGCACCTTTAATTTCTTGTGCTTTGACCATTTATTATCAGAAAAAAAGATGTGGTAGAATAGTGGTAATATAAGCAGAAAGCCTGAATGAAATTCCTTTTTTTTTTTGTTTGCTTGGTTTTAATTATCAAATCCTTTTGCAGGTTTTGACAGAAATCATTGCAGGTGAAAATTGCCAGAATTTTAGCATACACTAGATTTCAGCTGGATTATTTATGCTTTAATGTCACACAGACAACTGATTTAAGGTATTTTGCATTTAGCTACCATGACTTTTCCTTCTGACCCCACCAACCATAATCATTCTAGATACTGAGCCCTTTCTGAAGATTCAGGATTTCCTTGGTCATTTTGGTTTTAAACCTCAGTTTTTCTGGGAGAACATGACATTTTGCAAGGATCAGTTCTGTATGGCTTTTCTATAGTTGAATGCACTAACCAACCCTGTCTCGTACCTGAAATATAGAAGTATGAAACATTTCTTTCTTGCTTTTCAGCTAAAACTCTCAATTACCTGTTAGCTTTTTACTTAGTAACCTGGAAATTATTTTTGTTTCTGTATATCTTACATGAACCACCTTCCCAAGTATTACAACAAATAAAATAAAAGGGGAGTGTCTACCAAGAGAAACACTTATTAGCAGCCAGAGGGAGCTGCAATGACTGGGCTTCTCACAGGAAACAAGGTTTCAGAGTTTTTGGTTTTGTGCTATGTGCAGTAGGTTGGACTGGAAATGATGAGCTGATGAACAAACTGATTTTTTTGGGTTTTTTGTTCTTCGATTCCATTTATTCAAGTCACATTACAATATCAATCCTACAATAGCTGGCTGTGCCATATTCAAGGGTTTCCCTCTGCTGAACCGCCAGTCAAACTTATAAAATTTTTCACTGAACCTGTCATCTCATGGCTTAAACAGAAGAGATGGCAGTCCTATTACAAATGAGAATGAACCTTTTCTTTTAATTTCAGTGAAAAGAGTAGGACTTTTTAAAATCTTAGTGTTTTCTACACTTTGCAGAACTCTAAGTTCCATGGCTCATATTCAGTTTAGCTCATGATTTCTCTATTGACAATTCATTAAGATGTGCTTGGTGGATGATGAGGGATTTTTCTGAGCTGAACATGTAGTGAGGAAATATTCTGGCAAAAAATCAAGTGCTTCATAAGCCATTAGAGAAGACAGAAAAATGTTTCTGTCAGTTTCACATGCTGTGCAATACATATCAAGCGGATTTCAACATTATTTTTTCTCATTCAGAAATTTAAAAATCGAGGTACAGAGCACACACTTTCCATTCGCCAATTATTCAAAATTTAATTCTGTAAAATTATTTAAATGGCACATCATGTTGTGGAGAAAAAATTGTTCCAATTAAATAATTGTCAGTGTCATGGAATTATATCTACAGACATTGTTTTTATTAAACAAATTTCCAGAATAATATTGTAAGTATCATCCAAACTATTTGAAATGTTAAAAGAATATTCTTATATGAAAATGACTATATGAAGGCTTTAATATAAATAAACAAATTGTAAACCATGCAGAGGAATGCATGCACCATCAGAAAAAAGAAATTCTTGTTAGGTTTACCAATGTAAGAATGAGGTCAAATTTTGTCAATCACCTTTTTCCATAGCAGTAAGGGTCATTCTAATGAGAAAATATAAAGGCTTAACAAACTAGGTGTGTCGTTCTAATAAAAAGTACCAATACTTGTATAAAAGAGTTCTTGTTGTGTTTCATATTATATTTAAACAGTTACCCACTATAAGTAAAATATTCATACAACAAATACTCTCTCAGGAGGGAGAAACTTCTCGAACTCCAAATATTACCAGTGCTGAAGTCATAGCTGACTCCTGTTGCAGCTTTTAAATCTTAGCTAGCAGATAGGGGGTTTGTGCAGTAGTGGACAGACCTTCTCCCCCTCTGACAGGTTTTGTGGCTTATAAACTGAAGACATGAAGTAGGTTTCAACCAGGGATCACAACTAAATATACTTGTAAAATGTAAGCTTGCATAATAAATTTAATATAAAACATATGCAGACCTTATTTGATCACTGAACCATTTTTTTTTTGAAGTATAACCACTAAAAACTACCAATAAATATTAAACCCTACAATGAATCACATACATGTATGTATAAAGCTGGTAACCAAGCATGAAAAGAGCCATCTGGCCCTTTTCATTTGCCACTTTTCATTTATAACACAACCTTGTGTCATACATGCTAGACCATTTTAAAAAATGTCCTTTTTACAAGAGTGTTTACTCTGTTGTTTGTCCAAAAACTTTTGTTAGCATACCCTGTACATTATTGAAGGGATGTATAGAATGCTCTTTGTACTTCAGAAAGCTGTTTTGCTGGAAAAGAAATACATGACTTTAAGAGTTCTACAAATACTGTAAAATTTCATACAGTTTAAATCTGTCATAACAAATTTCTATAAAAGGTTGGAGTTTTTGATGTGCACTGAAATTTTTATTATAAATTGAATGATGGGTACATGAAAAGGAGTTCTTTCCAAAGCCTGACAAAAAGTAAAATGAAATGAGCAGATAGCATAGGTGGTTAATGGAAAAAATAAATCTTTCAAGATCTGAAGTGATATAGTTATTTTTTAATTTTGCAAGTTTGTGTTTAGTTTTTTATAAACTAACATTTGTGCTATGAAGACATGGTCCATGGAGAATAAGAATATCCTAATTGAAGGTCTCAAAACTTAGTCCAGAAAGAGTATTTCATAAATGGGTTTTCCATTAACTTTTGCAAAACACACATACCTTGACTTCTAAGATCTGGGACTTCATGCAAACTGACTTCATGCTGCCCTTGAACTCATGGTTCACTGGAGATACATTTCATTGATGGCTATTAATTTTCTGCCTTGGTAGCAGTTTAAAATTTGAATGTTTCTCGACAAGAGCAATTAATTCCTCTGTTCTGTCAGGAATCTTCCTCTGCTCCTGCCTTCTTCACTACAAGGAAAGTAGGTGTTACATCTGTGTTTTTCCCCAAATACCAGTATTTACTAACAGGTGAAGACACTGCTAGCAGAGAAAATAATACTAGCTGACTCTAAAGGTGGCATATTTTTGATTTTTTTCTGAGGATTTTTTTTGTTTGTATATTTTTTCTTGAAAACCTTGTTAACCTCCAGTTGAGGCATTTGTCAGCTAAAGGAACAACAAGATGATTGTGTGTGATTTTCTTGGTTTAGATACAGAGAAAAGTCAGGATTTAATTAGTTTGATTGATAAAGAGAAGAGGAGGTGTTATTCAGATATGAGCCCAAGCTCCATGTCAAACCAGTACTTAATCTCTGCTGCTAGTCAGGTGAGGTGAAGTATCCAAGCAAACAAGGTGGGTTCATGTGGTCTGCATGCTTGCTAGAGACAAAGAATAATGTACATAAATATCTTAGGGCTGACATTGACAGCAGGAAAAAGAAAGAGAATGCAAGGTGGGAGTGCTAAGGCTAGACTACATCCAGACTCTCCAGTCACAGGTCCCTTAGCACATAACATGGACCTAATTTTTGCTCACTTACTGCTTCTTACCAATAAAAGAAATTGTGGGAGTCACAGATGCACCAGAACTAAATATGCAAAATGTATGGGAGGGGACAAGGAAGGAAGAGAAGTCAATGTCCCAATAACAGAAATCACAGCACCTCAGCTACAGTTTGTAAAGTAGAATTTTGAAGTAACCAGTTCTCTGGAAAGTGCAAATCTTTAAAATACATAGTTGTAAATGTTTCTTCAGGAAGAATTGAATGGAATAGCAAGGCTACTGAAGCTGTCCACAGAATCTTTCTAACTGAATTAATTTAGTCAAATTTAGGTAAAATGCTTTTATTTTGGTCTTTATGATTGATTTGCTTGGTAATACTTCCAGGTAAAGAGGTGTTGGCCTCTTTGCCTGAAATTCTCTCAAGCTGTAGTTATTCTCCCATTCTCTTGTCACTTGTAAAATTACCAAGAATTGAGCCATATATGTACATTTTCCCCTATACTTTGCACTGGTGAGGCCACACCTTGAGTGCTGTGTCCAGTTCTGGGCCCCTCAGTTTAGAAAGGTGTCCTGGGTTGACGGTGCCTCTGTATCCCAGATCGTGAGATTGTTGTGTCTAGCAGCGGCGGCCTTTCCCCGCAGCACTTCCCCCCCTGCTTCC
>VZUI01049826.1:7616-20746 GCA_013401135.1 Cettia cetti
CAAAAAAAAAAAAAAAAAAAAAAAAAAAGCCATGTGCCAGCACAGAAGTCAAAAGACTGCCTCCTCTTTTATGTTTTCTTACGTTGAGGCAGAGAGCCAAAGGTACCATGTTTGAGCACTGCCTTCAGGCACTACAGCCCAGATGTAAAGACATGGGCAGCTCTGCCCTGAAGTCTGCTGCAGACAAACTGACACTGCCTTTACTCCCTTTTTCAAAAGGCAATGCACCTGCCACAAAGAAAAAAAAAAAAATGAAACCTAATACAGATACAGATGTATGTTGCATATACAATAATGGGTACTTATTCATATTCTAGAAGCACATGGTGAAGGAAAATCAATCTTACATTTCTCTTGCCTGCTTAGTTTCCACTGCATTGAGCCTGAATCCTCTTGTTATCAAGTGATGTCAATGTTTGAAAGAGAAAAAGTACCTTTGCAAGGAGGTGTGGAACTTTTTTCCTTTTTTTCCTTTACATTACATACAGTGCATATATGGCAATGCAGTATCAAAGCAGTAAGAGTGTTTTGTCAAGGTGTATTTTTAACTTCATTCTTGGATAAATGACATGAACTTTACTCTTATTTTTTATATTCCTGCCAGAAACTCTCCAAATAAATCTATGAGGAAGTATTCCCTAAGGTAGCGAGAATGCTTTGCCAAGTTCTGAGTGTAATATCCACTGAATATATTTAATTTTTTTTTTCCTGAATTTCAAAGCACAAACATTTTCCCCTATTTTTATCCCAATATAATATTCCTACTATAAAAATTGTAGTTATTATAATGGTGGTATTTACTATTAATTTTCCTAACTCTTAAGAAAATGTCTATAAATATGTAGCTTTGTTGTAATTTTCTATCTAATAAGAAGCAAATGTGACAAGTGAAATAAAAAATAAGTAGAAGCAAAATTTAAAAGGAAAGAAAAGCAAAAAAATAAAGAATATATATATATATATATAACTATATCTAATATAATGACGATGGCTAAAAGTTGTCCTCTGTCCCCAAGTTATGTGTGTATCCTCCTGGGGGTTTTTTTCAGTAGGAAAGTTGGGTTCTTTCTGTTGCTATAAAATAATTTTTTGTATCAGCTAATTGTTGTTTGACATGATAATTTTGTGATGAGTGAAAAAAAGAATGAAGTTCTGTGCAGTTTCAACTAACTTGCATTAGTTACCATATACACAGAAGAAAACACTACAACATTTGAAAATTTTATGAACTTAGATAAGGCCTCCAAATATACTACACAATTATTTTATTAAGGGTTTGTGTAAATAGGACGATTTTTCAAGAACTTAACAATGTAAAGTTAATGATTTTTTTGGCTTATTATTTTCAAGCAAATTTTCTTTCATTGATTCTCCACATTTCAAAAAAAATAATTCACTTAAAACCTAAGTGGGAACATTTTTGTATTTGCTGTGTTTTTACTATAAGGGGGACAAATGAGAAAATGAACATATTTATAGCATATTTTGCAATTCAGTTTTAAACTTATGCATTCCAACCACAGTTTGCAAAATAAATCCTACTGAACAGTGCATAGTGGGCTCCTTTAGTGGACTGCTACCAGTGCCAGAGTGATCTAAGACCGTACCCCAAGAAAATCTTCATCTCACACAAAAATTATTCTTTCCACAATCTATTCTGCTTTATGACTCCAGAAAGTCAATTACAATGCATTCTAAGAGATGCAGTCTATTTCAAGAAGTCTATTCCTAGGGAAAAAAAAGAGATTCAGAATCAATAAAAATACTGCTTTGATGGCTGTACAGGAGTTTTTACACTTTGAAAAGTTTTCATATGTATAGCTTTATATGATTCATTTACAATTGTGAAAATTAAAAATAAAGTACCTTGCAAATATGAACTATATGCAACAAAATATTCCCTATGATCTACTATTCTCTGGCTATGGTATTCTAAAATAAATCAGGTAAAAATATATGTATAATTGAAATACTCTAAAGCAAGTCTGCTTCTTTGTATTTTATAATGCTGATTTACAACCCAGAAACATTCCTTGTAATTGTAAATACATTTAGTTCTGTTCTTCATTTTGAAACCCATCATTTGATGTTGGATCTCAATGGGAACATTAAAATATATAATTAAACTCTAAAACCAGGTACAGTAAGGAACTTAATTTACTTGAAAACAGCTAGCCTCTAGTAATGTTTTCACTGTTTATTAAAAAGGTAAATCACAAGAGCTCTAGGTCAATAAAAAAAGACAGCTCTGACTCTCGCCCATTAAATGGCCAAAATAGGTCTCAATCCTTATTACACTGCTGTACTTACTCGTTATTTAATAAAAAGAACTACAACAAAGAAAGAAGTGGTACTGTGTTTTACAACATTTACACTCAACTTGTTCAGTGAATAAATGATCTATGAAATGGACAAGACACTCTATTTAAACATTAAGGATACGGATGACTAGCTGGAGCTTTGGTTTTAATGTTTACAGCTACATGAAAACAGGAAGACATACGGTTGACCTACAAAGTACTGGTTTAGAAGTTCTCTTTTTGATTTCTTTTTGAGCTGATGCCACCCAATTCAATCATCTTTCCATGTCATTTAATATTTGGATGCTCTCAGAACATCCATTACTCAAGACCAAATTCTCCTTTCTCAATCATGTTCCATATCCTTTATTCACAAAATCACTCTCAAGTGCAAATTCTTTACTTCTTCCAACCACAGAGCTTGTATTTAAATTGAACTCTCAAAGTGAGCTGCATAGACAACGTTTAAGGAACAGGGAGCACGGGCCATTTCAAGCTCCTGTGCTCAGTTAAATCTCATACAGTAAAAACCTCACAGTTGTCATTGAAACTTCTACAGCTGACTGTAAAGAGCAGAGAGTGCAAGACTGAGACCAGGCCATGGGACACTCACATTTATTATAGAGTAACCTCACTATTGTCTAAGGGCAAAAAATGTGTGTCACTAAACCCCATTTCTAACAGATGTGAAGTCCTTTCTTGCCACTCTGGGTTTGCTGCTGCTGTTAATTCCATCTTGGTGTAGAATTCATTTTATGGAAACAGAAACTAAAGTGAGTTGCTAAAGTGAGTCCCACTCATACTCAAGGTTACAAGTCAAAGCTTTATTTTCAGATGATCTACATTCATTATGTTCTGCCTTGGTTCCGTAAAAGTCTAATAACTTTAAATGTAAACAGCCTCAAGTGGTTAAGGTGGTACTGTAAAAGGGCATACAGTTACCAATTTTAAGTGAATGAGCGCTGTATTTGAAAAACAATTAGCAAAAATGTAGGGATTGATGGTACTGCATCAGCATCACTTGCAACACTGCTTATACTCTGGGAAAGAAAATCCCAGAAGGATTCAATATACAGCAATACGAAATGCTTAACTTGCATTATATCACACATATAAAGTGAGCTACTTCCCTGAGAGGGAGAAACCATTTTTATTGCAAAAATGTTCTCCATGACAAGAAGTACATCAGGTAGCCAGAAAATCACAAAGGTTCAAAGGGATCTCTAGATTTCACCTAGTACAACCCACATGCCCAGAGTTTATTTGTACATTTAATTCTGCCAGAAACATTGAGTTTCAGTTGACTTGGTTTTCACCTTTTCTCCTTAACTGAACAAGGAAACAGAAGATTTGCTTTATTGGCAAGTGATTTTCCTTGTGTTTATCAGGCTGCACGTTCCAAGGTCAGTGATATATTGCATCTCCCTCCCTACAGCCAGACCTGATTTATCTATAACTTCTATCAGGGTTTACAGTTCAAGAATTACAGTGTTGCAGAGCTTAAGACCTTCAAATCCCCACTTTCCAGAAGAGCCTCTTCAGCAGGAGTTTTCCTATGGTAACTCAGCTATGTGACTGGCTGTTCCTCCCCTAGGAATTGTATCATGCTTTTCAGGTTTCCCTGCTCAGCCAATGCCAGCAACTCAGTTTCCTGAACTTTGGATAATTGTCCATCACTAAAAGATAAAAAAATACAGTAAAATGAGAGTTTCTTTTCAGGAAGATTGTAAGGGACCTGCTTACATCCAGTTAACAAAAATTAAAGGGCAGCAGATTCAATACTTACAATCACAAAGTACATTACTCTTATAATGTCAGTTTTTCATCCATGATGACTGATTTACTTTTTCTGAACTAAGGGGTTAACTTCATTTAAGCTTTCAAACTCTAAAGTAAATATTGTTAGTGGAATCTAAAACTATTGCTTCATTTCTTCAAACAATTTCCTAGTGTTTGTCTCTAAATTTATAGGCTCCTGACAGAGAAATAAAAGTTAAAACCTGTTGATTAATAGAAGAGTCAGATTAAGAAAGGAAAGGAAATGGCACTTTTGGTTAATCAGTTTGAAATGTCTGGAAGGCTCAAAATATCATAAGACTGTATCTCCAAGAAAAGTTTCACCAAAACCTGTCTTTTTTTTTTCCCCCAAAAAATAAAGGGAGTAAGAACATACATGTAGCTTTTCTTTCACATTGGAGCATTTTTCTTTTTGGGACCATTTATCTATTAGAGGCAGCCAAACTATGTTTGCAAATTATTTGGAAAAAACATCTTCTTTCAGCCTTTAAATCATGCAAGATTTTTTGAGATGACGCAATTAACGAAATTATTTTTCAACAGTAATTTTTAAAAACCTGTATCTGATTCTTAAAAATGATTCAACCAGCTCTGTATGTTAGAGACTGTCACTACAGCAAATATGAATATTCACACAGTGGATGAAATTTCATAGCCCCTACTTAGGCTATAATTGATTATGTTTAATTAGGAAAGGGAGGATAACACTCAAGATTGTTCCAAATAGATAAGAAATGCAACCAAGCATGTTTAGGCATCTCACTCCAGCTTCATAAGATGCTGCTATTCAATCATGAAGCAATGAACGCTACACTTGAATAGAAGTGGAAAATGCTTTCTTAAAACTCAGATGCGAAGAAGTAAATTTTATTTTTTAAAACTGCCGCATTCCATTTTTTAAAGTGTTATTCCTTTATGCTGGAACAAGGCATTGAGAGAAAATTTCCCTACAGATTTGGCTGTGATGAATCTGGTCTTTGAAAGTTATTTTTCACTCTTTATCCAGACATCATTGTTTAGAACAAATCAAATAAGTAAAGCACATAGCAGACGTGGTCTTGGCTTACTACACAGGAATACAAACTAATATGTAACATGATAGCCACATCTTGGACTATATATATCCACACATGGATTTGGTTTGTAAAGGAAAATTGTTTCCTTTTGGGTTTGGCAAGTTATTGTTACAGGTATATGGGAGAAAGTCTTTATAGATATGGGAGAAGACTTTATCAAAACAGAAAAATTCTAACTCAGGTAACAAGTAATGGACACGTAAGCTTTCGTGATTTCTTTCTGTCCATATAGCAGCACCCTAAAACAAACAAACAAACAAAAATTGATGCCAATATAAATGGAGATACTATTGTCAGTATATTTTAAAATGTAAGTCTTCAGTAGAAGAAATCCATGAAGAAGTTAGTGACCTGACAATTCATGTTGGGTTTATGCGTGCAATAGCTTGTTGTGGAGTCACTGCTGGTCCTCGTGTCCTAACATTTTCCCTAGTGAAAATATTGCTGAACCAGCAGATCATCTCAAGTCAGTTTCTGGACTCCTGACTTTCTAAATATGTTCTATCAGAAACCATGTTTTTCATCACTAATACCAGTGAAGGATTAGTTCCACCTTTTTAACAAAGACAACTGACTAACTCCTGTGCTATGTAACAATTCTCTTTTAAGGAAAGAAAATCTAAACATACATTTCACTTTTTCACCTTTGATGATGCAAAACAAATTCTGAAATAGTTGTTAGAGGGTCAGCACATCAGTACTTACAGAAATGTGTCTCATGTTCAAAAGCATTAAGAGAATAATCTCATTCTCTGTCAGAAATCAATGGGAGAAAAAAAACATTTTAGGTAAATACTAAAAATTGTAATTGGGTTCTTATGCTGCATTTACATAAATTTGAGAATTGCTGACTAACTACTCTGTCTTGGGTTATGGAACCAAAAAATGTGTATTCTATTTCATTTGTTGAAAGCAGCTGGGGAAATGTGGTTTTTCCTTTATCTCTTGTAACTGCGGGGGGAGGGGGGAAGATTCTTTCTGATAATGGCCCAGCTGTTAAAACCGGGTAGGGCAGTGTTTCTTATCTCTTTCATCCCTCATCCCCGTCCCCCTCACGTGGATATTGGCTGATAATGGCCCATTAAGGCTCACCATTCACATGACACATTCCATCATCCCATTGTGAGATGCTCTACCCAGTGTTGGGGGGGGCCTGGACTTCCTACCTGGATAAAAGGGAGAGGGAAAACACCAGAGAGTCAGTCCTATACTGGATTCCTCAGAGGAAGACTGGACCCATCTCACCATCACTGGAGTTTCTATGGGATCATCTCTGCTCCACAGAACCATGTCTGTTACTCCAGAAGGATTCATCTGGACTGCTTCTAACACCCTGACCAACAGGGTGTCAGGTCACATCCCTGACTCTGTCAGGGATATTTTTAGGGTTTTTTTTTTCCCTGTTTGTTTGCTTGTCTTTCTGTACATTTCTTTATTTTAATATTCCTAGTAAAGAACTGCTATTCCTATTCCCAAATCTTTGCCTGAAAGTCCTTAATTGCAATATTATAGTAATTCGGAGGGAAGGGGATTACATTCTCAATTCCAGGGAAAATTCCAGTTTTCCCTGGCAGATACCTGTCTCTCTAAACCGGGACATACTGTTATCCAAATATATAATTTAATAAAAAATACAATTCATTACAAAGAGCTATCTTATGAGTCAATGAAGGACTCATGCATATTTAAAAAAAAAAAAAAAACAAACAACAAAATACCCTCCTAGACTACATCCACTGCTTTTTTCTGCTTATGAAATCCTAGTCTTGAATAAACTCATTGTTTACTATTCGACTGCAATAAGATAATTTAATTTTTAAAAAAACCAAACTGTGTTCACAAGCCACTAAATATAAGTGTTTGCTCAAAAAGTATACCCTTAACTTCTACAGAAGTACTGAAATTATTTTAACCTTTAATTTTTACTTATGGATTAAAGCCCATTAATTTCTGGGGGTGTTTCATCAAAATGTAAGAATTGCTAATTGAAAATTTATCATCATCAAGGCAGAGTTGTAGGTTCAAGGAATGTATAAAATAATGTGTAGCAAGTGAAGATGAGCTATCATTTATACACAATTACATATAAGGAGAAAAAATTTGCTTACTGATTAAAAATTCTTCTCTTGTAACAAATGGCTCAGACTACTTTTCCTAAACAACCAAAAAAGCTACTTGCTCGGATGAGGAATAAAGTATTAGTCATCAGAATAATAAAGGCATTTTTATACAATCTGTATCTTCATTTTAATTTTCAAGTCAAACAAGCAAACACGAACAATGCCAACAAATAGTATACATTGTATTAATGAACAATGAAAACTTTATGTGTAATTCTGTCCAGGTGTAGTTGTAAATGTCTGTGTTTGCATCTTGGTAAATATGGAATTATTCTGGTCCAACATTATTGCTTTAGGTAAGTAGTTCTGTATCACTGGTAGCTTGAAACTGAGTAGACTGGTGCACATTAACAGGCTTTGGAGAATGATTAAAAATAACACTCTCTTATAATTTCTAAACTTAGTTGAAAAGCGCCAATCTAGCAGATGTAGTCTGTACAATACTGCGTCACTTTTTTCTTTTTTCAGCCTGTGGGGTTCTTTTTGTGTTTCCTTTTCTGTTCTTGTGCTTGCCTGAGCCACTGCATTAAATAACAGAAAGACTGCCCCTAGTGTTTTATAGGAGATATATCTGGTTAGAAATCAAATCCCAAGGAGAGAAGACACCCAAACTACATATCCTAAAACTACTCAGGAATAAATCCTGAGTTTTTGGAGGAAGAGGAAAAATAAGGATATAAAACTGTTTGTATTGATAGCTTTCATTTTGGAGTGAAATATGGACATTTGTGTTTCTTTTTTTTTATGAATGATGGTAAACTTCCATAGAAATCAGACTCTACTCTTATTGTTGTATGAAAGCAATATTTTCCTCTCCCCATAACTGAGCTTCAGTGGAAAATCAGGCTTACTTGATACAAGCAATAAACACAAGGAGAAGGAAAGGTAAAAGGTAAAATAAATGCTGGCACTTTTTTTATTGTTTTCAGGATGCTTTAAGGATTTTGCAAGATGCATATGATGAGGAAAGAATTTTGCAGATGGAAAAACCCACTGACACATTGCCTGTCCAAGCTATTTAAAGAGTTTGCAAATGACTGCTATTGCTGCTGAACCTGAGATATCACATCATGTGGAATTCAACCAAAATTTCTTTCTGCTCAGCCTTGCAGACACCAAGCTCCTGTTGGGACAGTCCTGGGGAGTGGATCTTCTTCAAATGATTATGCTTTCAGTGCAGAGCAACCTTCCATTTACTTCAAAAGTAGGAAGAAGACACTGTAGAGAAATACCTGGGCCTCTAAGAGATTTTCAAACTCATAGAGTTCAATCAACATAGAGTTGTTGAACTCTATGTTGAAACAGTAAGGTACGTCCCCATTACCTGATGGTTTTGGGAAAAAATTCCCTAGCTATACTGAAAATTATAAACTTACAATATCTTAGGCTCCCAGTCCCTACTGACTTTTAATTCTTACTCTTTTTCTACTGCCCCCCCCCCCAAAATTCTTCACTAAATTTTCTAACATATTTAAGTAAATATGTTAGAAAATTTTTCAGCATTTTCTTTTTAAAGAAAGATGTGATAAGAGTTAAAACAAGCAAACTCAACAACAATCAAAAAACCTCACTCCATATCCTTTCCACTAATTTATTTTAATAAGGATGGGTCCTTCTGGTAGTAACTTTTTGAATCCTTAGAATTGTTTTCTTCCAAAGATCCTTGGTCCTTTAGGGCACTGCTGTGCAGGCAGACGTAATTAAAGCCAAGGGGAGATCAAAGGGACTGTACACTCTTTTCATTTAAAGGTGTTTAAACTGCTTTAGATGACCTTGTCTACACTGAAGAATTATTACAAGAAAATCCCATCACTACCAAAGGCATTTCAGCTTCAGTAGCATCAGCATTGCTTTGAATTTTAGAGTAGGTCACTCAGCAACAGCAGTACATTCAAGAACATCTGCTGATATCCTATCATAGTATCCATGTTATGGCAAAATTTGTTTGTTTAGTGCAAAATGGCCTCACCATAAACAACAATTCTTAGTCTCCAACTCCTATGGGCAAGTTTTGTCTTCCACTCTTTTAAGGAACATCTCTGCATTTCTTCTTACCAGATTAAATAAACCACTTATTAATACTGATATTTAAGTATGGCTTTACAGAGAGACAACAAATATATTGTCTCATTTACCACAGCCAGCATTGTCCAAATTATATATTCTTTCTTTTACAGGCTTTGTACACACTGATTTGACAACAGATTTAGAGGTGGTTCATACTGTAAGAGCTGCAAGACAAATTAAATTTAAAATAAAGACAGGATTTTCCAGGTTCTTTTTAACCTCAGTGAGAGAAAACAGATTTCTTTTTGCTTCTTCTAGATGTGCCATATATTTTCATAGCATACTGTATAAGTCAGTTCTTTAGTCTGTTTTTTGCTCAAGGGATGTGTGAAAGTGTGGTACCCAGCTTTTGAGTTAACATTTGCAATATTAGCTCCTCATTGCCTGAGCTACTAATGGGAAAAATCTCACTGAACTTAATGGGCATTTCTCAGCAAGTGAATGTCCTTCATGTACATAAAAGATTTCAGGTACAATATTTTTTCACTGAACTTTAAGCAGTAAAATACAAAAGTGAAACAGTAATACAATATAAAATAAATACACAACTTGAAAGAGGAAGTTGAAATGCCTTGAAATAAAAAGAAACTTATTCTAAGACCAGTTCCGTTCTACAAAGTGAATAGGAAGAAAAATTTTACCTAAATACCTAAATAAATAATTACACAGCTCTCATCTCAGTTAAGAGAACACAAAGACATTTTGATCCCTGCTATCTGACTCTTTGAGATGCTTTTCCTATGAGAAATTGATGACTTTAGAACTTATCAAATACACTGAATATAAATCTGTCATATTCCCGGTGCAACTCATGGAACAGTTATAGATCACTAAGCATAAGTGGTGTTCAAGGTTTTTTTTTTCCTTCTGTCGCTTTTTTTTTTTCACTGTCTACCAGCATAATGGGCCCTCTTGCCCTTTATGCTATATTGTTGTGTTAGTTGCTTTTCCTACTTCACGCTGAGAGGTGCCTAATTAGGAAGACCAGAGTAAGCTTCTAGACTATTGCTATTTAATACTGTTAGTTTATCTGTTAATTATTGTGCTACTCTTTGCAATCTAATTAGATTTTTTTTACTGCAGAGATAAGTCAGTGAAATTACAAAGAAGTGTAGGAGGAGAAGGCTGGTGGGAGGCTCAGAAATATTTATGGCTAGAATTACTTATATGTGATGTTCATGCATTTGTTAATGTCTCATCTTCTTTCACCCATGACCACAGCCTTATCAGGCTTTTGTCAAGAAGGATGTGGTTTATTTCCAGTAAACAATTCTTATTCCTGCCAGTGAGCTGCTTCTCTTCTCCATCTCTGTCTCTGCTGTGTTCCTTCTTTTTCTTTCCCTGCTGCTTCCTCAATTTTACCAACAAGGCTATCTCTTTTTACGTGTTTGCATATCACAGTGAAGTGCCTTAAAGTTAATTTACAACTTTTGTGAGGTCATACAAAAATGGCACTTCAAAGAGACGCTTTAACAGGGTGTATGCAAGAACTGAAGTCATAAGTTTTGTATTTCGTCACAACACTGTACAAATATTAAATAAAAATTAATTCTGAGAATTTGGTTGTTATGAGAAAACTAGATATATTATGAAAAAACAGAAGGCTTGTTTACATTCACTGTCCTTGAAAAGAAAGTATTCTCTTGAGGTAAGGAGAAATCAGCTACTAACAGGCTGAAAATTTCACAAACTCAGAAAATCAGATCCACAACCAGTAGTAAAAAAAGTAAAACCACTCATCATGGGTGATTATATATTATTTTAAGCATTGGTCGATTAATGAATTAGATCAAATTTCTAATAATTTGATGGGAAAAAATAAGATAGCAAGCAACTGACACCACAGTCTTGGGTTTCCAGTAGCTCATGCTTCTGGAATATGCTAATAAATTCTATATAATTTTTTATAAAAGTTATTTATGCTCATTCCTGCCTACTAAGAGAGCTTTTATTTTTAAAGCTGAATTTTTTTAAATGACAGACTTATTTCTGAAGCACTATTTTTTGATTAAAAAAAATTTAAAAAGTTTAAGGCAAAATAATGGAAAGTCATAAAAAATGAAAATAATCCCCGTCCCTTTGTAAAATCCAAACTATTATACAAAATATTCTAGCTGATTTCATAGAAACAAAGAAAAAAGTTTTATTTTGCACTTACACATAGAACACTTTATTTTGAAATTTAACTGATAAAATGTGGTCTTGTAAAATCAGCTGTAACTCATCTCACATCTCATTTTCTGATTAGAGAAACAAAAGTGCTTCTTGTGAACTGAAAATTATGTGCTTTACTGTGCATAATTTCTATCTTGATGGGTGGCATGTAGCTTATTATGGAAAAATACTTAAAACATAACACCAATACAAAAGATAAAAATGACTTTTCAAAATATCTGACATGTAAGGTTTCTGAAGCCTGAAAAATTTTTTTTTGATCTAGGTTGTTCTAATTAGCAGTGGTGTGGGGAGAGAAATATCTTTTTTTTTCCTAATTTGAAGACCACATTTTCAATAGTACTGCAAATCCTCAAGATCCAGAATGACAGCAAGAAGGGTTTTCAAAGTAATGAAGGGATATTCCCATCTATAAGATTAATAAAGAAGAATCTCTAGACATCTGTGTGCCTTGCAGACGTATCCCTAAGTATTCTGATGTAAATAATTCCAAGAATTGTAATGAACAGTTTAATTTAGTCTAGAATAAATATTGCTATCAAACACAATGAGCTCATCAACTCCTCCAATAAATAACAAAATGCCTCCAAACCTCAGATCACCTTGACTCAAATTCTAGAGGAAAATTATGTGCTTTTCAGTCTGATGTGATTATTAACATAGACAGGCTCACCTTGGGTGTAGCACATTTAAAGAAACAGAAAAATTACTGACATTATTCTGCACACCTCCTTCTGTCATTTTGCCTAACACAGTTATACTATTTATGGCTATCATATAAATATTGCCCTGGAATAACTTCTCCATAGATATTACATGGAACTTGCTGTCCTAGGAAGAAATCGTTTGTCCTGCTGAAAAAATTATTCATGTTGTGAACTATGCTAAAACTTCCAAATTCTACCACGTTTACTTCTGTTCACTGACGGCTATAAGTTTTAGCAGAATCTACAAAATTTCTCAGAGCAGGTGAATTTTTCCTGGCCCATTAAAATTACAATTGCAATTTCAGAACTGCATGAATGCCTTGAGGAATTGGTCCAATTCTAAATGTCGTTTTAGTAGTCAGGAGCTCAGTGTGGCTGGTAGACAGGATGTTGGCACATCCCAAATACTTTGTAGTGAGGAGCAGGTTGCCAGAAAAGCTCCAAAGAATAACAGAAAATGTTTTGTGCTCCAGTGTTTTGCCCAGACTTCAGCTACATCTCAGGACTGTGAGGTATATTTATCCTTTCCCACTTATTATCACACATAGCTACCCCATCCCTTTCTTCTTTCTCCTGAGTACACAGACTTGTGCAAACCCATTCTATGGAAATTTGGTACGTACATTGGGATGTACCTTAGAATCAGAAATACAAGACAATGAGGTCTTCCACAATCAGAGACAAAGCTGTCTGTCTCAAAATGTTGAACACATCTTGGTTTCAAAACCCACCATGGAATTGATGCCTTAAGTTGTAGCTTTCAATTTTTAGATTCTGTGCTGCATAGGGATGTAGTCTTGAGCCTCATATTAAGTGCTAGTGAGCTCTCTTCACAGGGTAGGTAGACAAAACAAATCCTTTTCTTGCTGAGGACCAAGGACAACCGTC
>VZUI01049827.1:0-33034 GCA_013401135.1 Cettia cetti
GGAAGGGAAGGGAAGGGAAGGGAAGGGAAGGGAAGGGAAGGGAAGGGAAGGGAAGGGAAGGGAAGGGAAGGGAAAACACCAACCCAAAACCCAACAGACCTCTTGGGGTTTTTTCATCCCTTCTCTCCAGCATTAGAAATTCAAATCACATGTATCAGGACCCATAGCAGGACTCAAAGAGCTAACCTAAGTGCCCATCAATTGCATTCAGAAAGCAATGACCCCACATTCCACTTCCTGAGTGGAAGTCCAGGGGCATGTTCCAGGCAGCATATGCAGAGCCTGGCCAAGGAGTTTCAGGACACCTCAGCCTGTTTGCAGCCCAGGACAGACCTACGCTTGCACAGCCTGCCTGAGGCACTCTGGTCACACAGGGCTTGTGGCATCAGGTCTGCAGAGATGCTGCTGGTATCTTGGCAGGTGCTGGGGTGGTAGTCAGAGGAGGGGATGGCAGTCCCAAGAACTGTTGAATGCATGGGGCTCGGAGTAAGAATGAGCACCCGCAGCATGCCCTGTTTTGCTCAAGGATCCAAACTGTGATACTCAAACAATCCAGCTACAAAGGCTGCGAGTTTTAGTCTGCTGACTTAATTTCTGTCAACATTTGCATCATATTTCAAGGAAAGAAGCCTTAAAAAGATGCAAGGTTATACTTCCTTGTGATAAAACAAAGTTTGATAAGTAGATGTTGATACCACTGCCACTTTTCCCTGGAATGACGGCTATGGACACTGTTTTTTCTATTTCTAATAATAATAAAGGAATCTATCCCAATTTCCCCTCCTATGTCATATTTTTCACATGACTAAGCTATGGGAAGTCTGAAAGCAGGTGGTAAAACTTAAACAGACCCCTAGAAAATGTTGACAGTGGCCACTTACCAGCAACTGCATGAGAAGGAAGAAAAATCTTTCATTCTCTTAGAAAGAACAGGGAAAACAAGACCTGCTCTGAGCTTCCCTTAGGTTCATGTCCTAACCTTACCTTTTCCTCCCTCTTTTTCCAGCCAATTCTAATGCACAGGGAGGGGAATAATCCTGCTTCAAGGTAAGCTGTTCAAAAGAAAAACTGAATAGGATGGGAATGAGACTTTTCCTATCCATTTCTTTCTCTGTTCCTCTCCCTTGTTATGTTTTAATGAATCCAAAAAACTTCACTACAATCTCTCTCCAAAGAGATTTTTGTTCAAAAAATACATTTGGGACTCAGTTTGTTCTTCTTTGAATCTGAGTGAGGCTTTAAAACCAAAAGTGGGATTTTTTTTTTTTTTTTTTTTTTTTTTTTTGCTACATAATATTAGAGATTGAGACCTGCTTTCACTAGAAACTGAAACAATGCACATTTCAGATACAAAAATCTTTTGCCAAACATGCCCAGAAAGTTGCTGATTTTGAAGTGTCATGACAAGGAGTTAGCATTTTCAATAAAAAATTGATTAACAGTAGTTTTTCATACAGAGAAAATTGTCAACTTTAAACAAGCATTTTATACAACTGATATTTAAAAATTTATTTACTTGACCACATTGAGAGTTCCTTGGAGTAGCATTTTCTCTTTTTCTTTTCTGCATGTATGCAAATCTCAGCTTCCTAACAAAACTATTTGATCCCAAAACATTGCCTTAGCCAAATTTCTCCATCAAGGAAGAGCACACGGCCAGGTCTTCCTCAAAAGTCATCTGAAGTAGCAGGAGAACCAAGAGAAGAAATATGGGTTAAGGGCAGGAAGGTCAGCTCTACTTTAAGCTTCCCTGTCTACCCTTTAGTCTTTGCCTTATTTCCTCGGACCAGCACAGCAAAGAGCTGAGTTAAAGTGTGAAAAGCCACACTCAGCTTCAACTCAGGAAGGCACCATCAGTGAGGCAACAAGAAGCACAGTTTGCATTTATTTACCAAATGAGGAGGGAGAAGGAAGGCAGCTATATAGAAGCTTTAAGTAATTTGTAAACTGGAAAAAGCAAACCACTTAGACTATAATCCCATGCATTCTTGCCATGTTACTCAGAGGTTCCTGTTGGAGCAGGCATCCACTGAACCACATATATTACTTTTTTTTTTTTTTTTTAATTTAAACTATATACATTCAATATCCTGCAGAGAGGTGGACCTTGGAACTGAAGGAAACCATCTGAAGAGGGATGGAGCTAGCTGCATGGCCAGCTCATTGCCCATTCTGTCTCAGGCAAATGAGACATACCCCATAAGCAGTAGCTTTCTGCTGAGTGTCTGAACAAAGCACCCTCAGATGATTCTTTTTAAAAACAGGATTTTAAGCTTCAGACTCCACATTGTAAACCTCAGCCTGCATGCTTATCTTGAAAGAGCTAAACAAGTTTCGGTCACTTTAAATTCTCCAGTGAAGATTGGTGTTCAGCCTCCTGTGACTGTTTAGCACTAGCAGAAGAGGTCTCAGACTCTCTGGAGATCTGGCCAAGATTAATGATGAGACCTGTAACATCCAAATGCTAAAGCAATGAAATTCTAAAAAGATACTCATTGTGAGCTTGAAAAGAATGACCACTTTCTAGCAGTACAAGCTTTCTAGAGTAACATTTTAAGTGTTGGTAGGAAAAGGGAGGAGCTGAGCAAGTCTCTCTCCATGCACCTCAAACACATTTTTTTTGTCAAATTTTTAAGTCCGAGGACTGGGAAAAAGAAATAGCAATCTAGCAAGATTATTTCACAGGAGACAACAAAAGTAACTATGTGATGCCTGTATCCCACTGAAAGACTCATCTGTGTTGAAGCAGATGGAACCTCCTGACCATCAGATGCCAGGCAGACCACTCTCCCACTGATTTTAAAATTAAAAAGGACTTTTCTGTACTGTTTTCCTCTGCAGTGACAACACCTCTGTTCAAATGACTTCCACCTCTTAGTCACTGCATCAGACCACCACCCTAGACCAGTACTTTTCATCAGCAAAGCCAGTAGCAAATCTGCAGCTGCCAGGTCACTCAACTCACCTCAAACCTTCACAGTACAGCAATTTGGAGTCCTGCAAGTGACTCTAGCTCCCTGAACTTGTATGGCAACAACTTTGTATGGCCATTTCCATCTCAAGAGCCTTCAATTTGCCACAGAAACGTAACAGCAGTATGTATAGGGCAAAGGCAAAGCCCAGAAAGTAGGGAAGATGAACATCTTGCGCATTTACAGTACTCTCACATGTAGATTTCAGCATTCTGAGGCTATGCCGTTTCTTACACTGCAAGCCAAAGCTAGGATGATACTTTACCTTTTCACTCTTTAGCATTGTTTATGGTCTCAGCTATTAAGATAACTCAAGAGCTCCTTCCTATAGTTGCCTGGAATCAAAAGACAAAAACTTTCCAAATAATATTGGGTGGTAAGATAAAAAGCAATTCTTTAATGAAAGCTTTCAGATGCACAGATACTGCTATATATGCACCTGTGATAAAGGATTTCTACAATTTTTTGAAGGTTAATTACTTGATATATCAGGTAGGTCCAATAGAGATCAGTTGACTGAGTAACCCACCCTTAGGTCAGCCCCTTGGAGCTGGTCCAGGGGCTTCTTTGCAGTATTTCTTGTTATGTCTCAAGTTCCGGTGGAAAACAAGATGTCCTTGTTAGAAATTCTCTTTTTAAGAATAAGATTAAACAGAATTCCAAGAATCTGTTAGAAAGGTTTAGCTTATTATTCTAAAACGTGAGAAAGGAAAAGTACTGCAAACCATACAACAGTATTTAAAAATCTACACAGCTATAAATACATGAAAAAGCTAAGAATCTTTAGGCTTGACTATCAGTTGAACATCCCAAAGAAGGCAAAAAGATGCTATGATTTGGGCAAAGAGCAAGGAGCACAAGCATCTGCATTCAACTCACACAGATGACCATACACCAGTGAAGTGGAAAGCATGTCAATAGCTGGCGATGCAGCCACACACTGCTGGAGATGTAAAGCAACAACCATTCAAAGCATGGATTCCTGCCAAACACCACTCTGAAGTCCATGCTCTGGCCTGACACTGAAAACGCACGTCACTGACAGCTGGACTGGAGGAGAGGTCATCCTGCTCAAGAAGTTACAAGTACCTACAAGCCCTTCAAATAGGGCTGGTGACAACCCTAGTGCCCCAACCCTTCAAGCACTTTGCCACCTCTCAGCTTTCCCCAGAGGGAATTAGTCCCAGGCAACACAACACCTGCCATGCACTGATTTGCGTGCTAGATACCAACACCAGTGCCAAGCTCCTTTGCAACTAAGGCAACTTCCACAGGTTCTGAGGAGAGGGTTGAACAATAAGCATCCAGGCATTAGAAGCTTTTCAAGTGTATTTTTTTAAACTCCCTTGCAAGCATAAGGATGGAAACTGATGCATGACCCTTTCCCTCTTACCAGAAGAAAAAAAGCCAGAAATCTCCACAGCAGCATGATGAGCTCTACTGAACTATAAAACCCTCCAAATTCAACAGAACAAACAAAAGCACAATGCCAAAACCATCTCCCATTCTCCCTAAAATCCAACATCTTCAATGTTTATGATTAAATGAGCATCTCAGGAAAAAAAACCCAAACAACTTACTGGACAACAGAGTCTGTGATGGAGAAGAAGAAAAACAAGTTGAGTTCAAGAAATCCCCAAATGGGGACAAGAAAGGTCCGACCTGACCCAGTTGGCAGTGGTCAGCACCACTGAAATGCCTGCTCCAGCAGCAGCACTGCAACAGCATTTCAGGAGCTGCAAAATGCAGGGGGTGCAAGGGGGGTGAATTCACCTGAGATCAGCACAGCAGATAACCAGACCTTCCCTCATTCCCAGTAACTGCTGCTCAAGTCATCAGGCTGGGTCAAAACCTGGTATTGGCTGAGACCCAGCTCCTGCTGCCAGGCACAGGCACTGCCAAAAGTTTTCACAGCAGGAAGAAAACTGAACTTCACAGTAACCCGGGACATGCTGAGCATTTGCCAGTTGCAAGTGGCCCTACTTAATACTTTTTAACTTTTCTTTTTTCAACATTTCACCCTTTTTCCCTTTTTTAGTTGCTTTCTTTTTCACTTTTTTTTTTCTATTTTAAGTGTAATTAAAACAGCTCTGTCAAGACACCCTGCATTTACAATGCCACATACCTGCTGACACTTGATTTCCAACTAAACAATTAAAATTATTAAAGGAAAAAGAATTCATGCAATGGCTCTTCACCTCAGCCAGAAGGTGACATTTTATTCCTTGCTATAATCTAGAAAAACATCTTTCTCTTTTTCAATATTAAAAAGATTGGGGGGGGGGGGGAAGCCATAAGCCAGGAACCCTTACTATTAAGCCAGCACTGCTCACCCTCAAATTATTACATCTAAAATGTAAATTTGTTGAAAATGCCACACAGCTTCTTAAACCAACCCATTCATGGCCAACAGTTTCTTTCCTTCCCTCAACATGCCCTCATACACATTTAGGAAGAGCAATCTGGCCCATCCTTTATCTTCACCAGACATTATCTACCAAATGTGTTGCTAGTCCTGGGTCACCAGCCTTTCAGTCAAGCACTGTTCTTTGCTTAATGCATGAAAGAGCTGCAAGTATCCATACAATATAAGAAACAACAGACCATGAACTAAGAATCACACAGATGTTCTCTTTTAAATAAATGTTCCTGTACAGAATTTGTCATAGGAAAACTCCATCAATTAAAAAAAACCAAAAACCACACCAAAAACAAACTCCCCAAATCCCCAACAAAATGGAGACAAAACGCCACCTTCCTCCCCCCTCCACCATAAACCTAAAACTTCAGGAGAAAAAAAACAGGTGAGCTCCACACAGCGGAAGAGTGCAACAAGAAGCTGGTTCCCAGCTGAAGGGATCCAGAATCCACATCAGACAGTACACAAAACTAGGCTTAATGTGACAAAAGCAGCACCCAACACGCATCAATCTGATCACTGATACACTTTACTGTTTTAATGCCAATGTTACCCACCAAGAAATCTTTCTTGGGAAAACAGCACCATAAGGAGAAAAAGTCATTGTAGTTGCAAACCTTTTTCTGAAGGCTAAGGGTTTGTTGGTAGGCCAGCCACACAAGTTGCTGCATGGCAGGGAGTAAGTGTCACCCAAACAGCTAAAGCCTGGTTTCCAGTGGCAGCAGACCATGGGCACAGGATTACCACAGCACCTCCTAAACTGCAACAAAGGGACAAGTAAAAAACTGAAAAAGGCAGCAGCTTCAGGAATTGCTGTGTTACATAGAAAGCAGTTGGAGCTGCTTTAGGAGCCTTGCTAATTTTCAGGGTCAGGAAGGGGCACCCTTCTAAAACAAAATGTTAAAGGTGGAAAAACATCTAGCAACTGTGGAAGGAGATGCAAAAAACCCAAACCAAAGATGATTAACATCTTCACCAGGACTTCCAGCAGACAGTTCCTGCTGGGCTGCACCCCCAATTCAGGGGCACCAATAGGCACTGCCACAGATGAGGCCATTCCAGGCCGCAGCACTTCTTTACACCACCAGCAGTTACAGAAAATGGTTGGGTGACAAAAACATAGTTTACTTTCTGGGGAGCACTGGCATCAAAGGGTGTGCACATTCCCCCAAGTAACCAGGGCACATGACTCATCTACAGTAATGCTGCCATTTTAGAAACAGCACATACAGGCCCGTAATACAGAGTAATAAATACAGCTCTAAAATGGCAACACAGGTGAGTGAAGAGCAAAAGCACAGTCACCAGGTGATGTTTTGCATAATAGTGTATTTAGAAACTCTGCGTAGATTCAAGACTTGGCTCCTCTGTCCAGTGTCTGATTCAGGATTTGTTTCCACTTTCTGAAAGGCCAGTTCCTCACCCCAACCCCATTTAGGTGTTCACAGTTCATCAGTGGAAATTCCCTTCCTCGCCCTTGCCAGCAGCAAACATTTTCAGAAGGCTGCCAGCCTGAACTATACAGCTCCCACCAGGTGTGAAATCCTTCTCCACAGGCATCTTTAGAATTTCAGGCTCTCTGCCACCCTTGTAAGCTACACCAGTCAGCAGCCCAACCACGAGGCTGCAGGTTTTAAATATGTCTGCTTGCAAGCCTAAAAGCTTACTGGAAGTCTTCTGTTCATTAAGAGCTCTTCATCCCCTGTTGTGCAATAACAGTATTTTACACCTTTATGCAAGGCTGCTGATGAACACAGGGAGTCAGAAATTCTCTGCCGTATCTTCAGGCATATTATTGCATGCTATCTACCTCAAGTGCCATGGCATTTAAATCAGAAAATATAAAACAAGATTTTCATGCTTCAGATTTAAAAGGACACCATCAATAGCAATTAGACACTGACTGCCTCTAGCTATTGCCACGAGTAACGACAACAGAACCCTTTAAAAGATTTAAAGTGTTATGCTTTTTCCATCCTTCAATGCAGAAGTTATCATACAAAGCAATATTTCCAGTGATAAAGAAGTTCTAGTTTAGATGAATAAGAAGAAAACCCCAAACATGCAATGGCATACACTTTTTTCCAGACGCAGTAATTAAAAATTCAAGATTAAAAAAACCAAAAAGCAAACATGAAGTCATCATCAAGTTTTCTTTTTTATTTAAGATTTTAGTTTTAATTCTGAAGAAAGAGGTACATTTCCTTGGTTTTAGTTTTAGCGTCAGGTTATAACCATGTTTATTTATCTGTTTCTTTTTTCCTGTCTTTTCAATACTGCACAAACGTCCAGAAACTACAGGGTTAAGTAAAAGCTGCAGGCAGAGGAGGTAAGAGGTTGCTCCTGATGGTGATCATGTGGCCCCAATGCAGTGCTATCCCAGAGTGCCCTAATCAGGTGAGTCTTTAAAAAAAAAAAAAAAAAAAAAGAGAGACTTGACAGAGGAGACAGAAAGACTGAAGTAAATATCACTCGTGTTTCAGCTGCTTATAATTATATTACGTATATGCTAGGTATTAAATCTGTGAATACTTTTAAAACATTAAAGTTTACTTGAAATCTAAAGCCAAAATTAAAGAAAAATCTTATTCTCCCCTCTTTAAACCACTCTTTAGCAACATGCCAGTTACTCATAGCTATAAGTGTTTTGTCTCTCAACACACGTCATGTCAAACTCTGACTGATTCAATAAAATTCCCTGCTCAAAAAAAACCTCAAAAAACCCGAAAAAAAACCCAACCAACACCAACATAGCAATTTCCCTGTGTAGTGCCACACTGAATGCAAAATAAATGCTGGGCCACTGCTCGCCCCACATGTTCAGTAACTTCATTTAAATTAAAATACCTTTTTCATGTTGTTGCATTTGATTCTGCATTGCACTTTTTCCCCTACTGCAGATTGACACTTTTCTACTAGGCAGAAATACTCATGTGCAAAAGACGTAAGACAGTAATATTCCCCTTAAGCATTGAGACTGCATTTTGATTTCCCTCTTTTTTTTTTTTTTTTCTTAGAATGGTTAGAAAGTATTTCAAACAGTGTATTTCAAACACTGGTTCTGCAGAAACTTAACAAAAAGAATGATCATGACCCTGTGATAGCATTGCATTTGGGGGGAAATTTGATCAGGAACTGGATTCTTCAGAAAGAAAGATATGACAGGGAACAGTAGGTGGGCATGGGGAGGAGTCAGGGTGGGACACTTCCTGCATTTCTAACATTTTGGGTCTTATTTTTTTTCCTTTTTTCTTTTTCCTCCTTTCCTAGTGACGATCCAGCGCTGAGCTCTGTAGTAGATCTGTGGGGGTTTTACTGGGGGGTCTGAAGGCTGTCTGAAAGCCTGGAGGTGGGGAATGGAAACTGGTGGGGTTTGAAGGAGGAGAGTAGGGATTCCAACTGGCTCTGTGCAGAGGGATCTGTGTGCCGAAGGGGTTACTGTGGTGTGTCTGTGATGGCGCTGCACTGGGGCCGTCCACCTCTGTGAGGGCCTGAAGAGATTTTAGCCAATGTGGAGGATTGTCATCTTGAAGGCTGTCTAAACTGTTTCCTGTGGAGGCTGGGATACCTAAGAAAAGAAGAAAAAAACAGGGATACAGGCAAGTCAGAGGAGAAGCCATACATCGAGCATGAAGGAGGTCAATTTAACCTAGCAAAAAGCAACAATGAAAAAACATGATTAGTTTGTACAGAAAATGCATTTTACATTATTATGCATAATTACCCTGCCCACAAAAGCATTTAACATTAAATCGAGATAGGAGGAAGTTCACCCTCAGAGCACTTCTTCATAAAACACGTTTTTCTATCAAACATTTTGCTCAAGAACTGCATCCCTGTCAACATGACCTTACCACACCAAGCTGCCAATATACTACATGCTTCATCTTTTACTCTGCCTACCTGAACCATGCCTCAGCCTCTCTAACAAGGAAATACAACCAGACAGCCTTATAAAAGAGAGCTTTATAAACAAGTGGAGTATGTCCCTTTTTAAATAACAAAGTCCAGTGATTGCCTTCAGTGCCTCAGGACCAGCGACACACATACCAGACGTGCCATCCAACAGAAGGGACACCTTACAGATTGACCCTATAGGAAAGCACTGATCCACCTGACTGACTGCAAAGGTCCTGGGCATGCATTGCAAAGGCCTAAGTGATGCACTGTTATACCTAGAGGTTCCACAAAAATTCCTGGACCCTTGAGGTTTTGTGGATGGAAGCTGGAAGAGACCACCGCATACTGACTTTTTTTTTTTTTGTCTCAGATGTAAATCAGTTTGTGCCAAATACCCATTTGATGGTTTGCCAGTGGAGCTGAAGGAGTGAGAAACGGTTACCTGTGATGATTGCGGGGTCCATCCAGCTGCCAGGGCTGTCCCAATTCAGGCTGTCGGTGGTGGCAGTGTTGGACGTTGGTACACTGTGGTTGGCGTTGGAGGGGGAAGAAGCATTGGGCAGTCCACCAAAGTTGATGTTAATGTTCGGTAGAAGTGCCCTTAGCCCGTCCTGCCATTCCTTCATATTTAAACTCTCTACAGAACTGCTGTTGTCTGGGAGATTTACCAACAAAAAAAAAAAAAAAAAAAAAAAAAAAAAAAAAAAAAAAAAAAAAAAAAAAAAAGTGAAAGATAAAAAAAATAAAAAGCTGAAGTTAGAAACAGATGTCCTTCTTTGGTGGGGTATGGGATTTTGCTTTTACTCTTTAAGCTAAGCATTTAATATTTTCCCTGTCAAAAACCTAGGGTCAATGTTTCCATAATTTATGAATTACTCTGAGGGCTGGCAGGTTTTAAACTAAGTGTATGGGAATGGGAGAAAGATATAACTCCTCCCCCAATATGTATTTCCCCATTTTGATTCAGAGACTCGAATAATCAAGGACACAGCAGCTCTCCCTCTATTACTAACAGGGCAAAAACTACCAGGTACTTGATGAGAATACCTCTGCCACAATTTGGCTGCTTTATTGATGGGCAGTAGGCTCAAAAGGGTTGTTTTGTTTGATGTATATCAAAATAAAGAAAGGCTAGGTAGGGCTTTGCAATAGAAACGACACGTGAAAAACCAGGGAGGCTGAGGAAAATCACAGATGTCTTTTGTTTTGTTATAGCTTGCTCATTCACAGCCCTAGAGATGTTCTTCCAAAGGGAATGGTAATGAAGTTGGAGGGAATGAATTTTCCTCGTGCAGTTGAAAAATAGTAGTGAAAATTGTTTAAAGACCTTTCAGAATAATTTTCAACACAGCAATATCCTTAACATTTTGGTAAAAAGCAAACCAGCTGGACACCAAAGCAGTCAAGTCTCAACTACTTGCCTGAACATTTCAAGACATACTGATACAGGACAACAGGACAATGTGGCTATTAGCACTACAGCAAATGATTCCTCAACACAAAAGTTACACCATGCTACCTAGAACAGACTATCTGGTTCTATGATCCATCTCTCGCTTGAAGTATCTCAAAGCATTCCAGTATTTATCATCCAATACAGGAAGTCATACTTTATTAGCTTGTGGTCAGCTATATTTGGAAAGGAAGTGTTAGGCAGTATGTTGGCATATGGTTGTCTTTTTGACAAATATCTAGAATACGACCTTTTTTAAAAAAAATCTCTGCCTATCGTGATTGAACAAAGGATTTTCATCTCAATCAGAATTGTTATAAAGAGGTACTTTCACAATACTGCTACTTCATCAACAACAGAAGAGATTTAAGTCTCCCTGGAAAATTAGAGGATATCACTAACTTGCAACCTTATGTTGGAGAGTAAAGAAAGCAGTCTCAATTGCAATCAAAACCTGCCCTGGCAGTTTTTGTAAAGCTGAATGTTCAGAAAAAAGTGGTGTCAGAGTGGGAGAAAAAAAAACCCAAAACCAAACAATTGCTTCTTGAATTCCTGCCTTTTCACAGCTCCTTCTTTTTCCTTTACAATACTAATGCACAAAATAAATGCTTTTAAAGAATTTGGTGCCACACAATTTTCATTGAAACCTACAATCCTGAGATTAAAAATAATAAATCAAAATTTTATAAAGTCTTAGTAGAAAATGTCCTCAAGAGATATTGGTTCACAACCCTCTTGAACATCCATAAGCACATTTGAGACAAGTTCTAAATTAACTTTTTGGAACACTAGTAGCCAGCTCACCATCACAGAAACAAATGCAACAAATTCTGCTTTGTACACCATTAGATTCCACCATTTTTTTCTGCTGCTTAAAAAAACTTATGCAAAGAAACACAGCTCTGTTTAACTATTCACTTCTACTGCAACACAAAAAGCACACAAAAATGCTAACTGGGTCCATGAATGAGGGAACATACTCATCTCAATACCTGTGAGCTAGGGATCTGCAAGGGTCTCAGTCACTGACCTTACTAACCCCCAACACACCCTCAGAACTCTGGTGTAAGATAATTAATGTGTAATAAACTACCTGCAATATGTCATTGAGGAAGACTAAGACAAAGCCTGCAGGATGTTAAAAGGAACAAGGATAGGGAAATTAATGTCATAGGGCATTAGGTCTCCTTGAGCTAAGAAAATATGTATGTTTTTGTCATTTTATTCTCCTTTAAAAAAAAAATACGATTCAAAACACCTAAGAGTCAAGAAAGGTAACAAGTGTTTAGACACAAGACTCTTAGGGAATGGAAAAGGCTGGCAATTTCTGGTGAGGAGACACTGCCATCTGAGGCAGGCATAATGCACCACTGCTCTGTATCCTCTCTAACTCAAAACAGGAAATAAGAAACGGAGACTGCTCTTTACCTCAACAGTCTGAAAAAAAACCTACTTGGAGTCATAGAAGTCAAGAGACGAAAGGCCTAAAAGATTCAGTATCTACCAAAATGGTGTGGTCAGCTAGCTATAAGAAAGTTAGTTTAGTAAAATCTTGTGCTCCTAGGTAAAAAAGTGACAAAACGGACAATTACAAAAAATTTATTGTTTTTCCCAAACAGGTGTGTTTGTGAGGCTGCAAGACAAGCTCAGCCAAAAACATTGTCCCCTGACACAAAAAAACCCCAAGCACCACATTTCTTTGCTGGAGTCTGGCAAGTTTTAAGCAGCCTAAGTGAAAATGCAAACCCACTCCAGAGACAACAGTTACTTCTACCAACTGAAGCAAAGTAATTTCTTCAGAAATCATTACTCATCCCTCAGCTAGTTTGTTCTTCCTATTAAATAAGTCTATGCTTCATGATGAAGCTAAGACAATAGTTAAAAATGAGAAAAGGCTAGCTCTCAGTTAGTAAGTTCTATTAAAAAGGGCATTTACCTATTACCTTTCCCAACTTCTAAAGTTAACTGGTTGGAAGGAGTAATTTTCCGACTATTAGCAGACTTCTCAGTTGGACATTACAACCTAGGGGTGTGAGAACCAATACAACATTTCCCTCTCTCTCAGAGTGAAAATGCTGTCTCCTTCCATAAGCTAATCTTAAAAGGCTTAAAGCAACATGCCCACTGATAGTGGGAAAACAGAAGAAAACAAGGTAGAACCCAGAGGACTGCAAAGAAAGTATTTTATATACCAAGATAAATATGAGATTCCTCCCCTCATGCCCTAGCTTTGTCTCCCAAAAGAGAATAACTGGTGAAGCATTGCTGAAAGCATCGCTATTCACACGAAAAACATTTTTAAACACCCACCCTGAACTCTGGCCTTCCCTCGATGTAGACTTCATAATCCTGTCTGGTCTAGTTGAAACTTGTGTTAACAGGGGTGAACAGATCCCACAGTTCTAGCAGCGAGATGTTCCTGTGTCTGAGGTGGTATGCCAATGTGAAATAAAAGCACTTGTATGCAACATTTGCAAAGTCAACCAGTGTCTCAGAATGAGAAAAGGAAAGGAAAAAAAGCTTCATCACAAATCCAAACAAATCCAACTTGTACATCCAATCTAAATAAAAAGTAATTTGAAGTTCACTTAAGAAAAAGAATACATCTGAGAAGCCTGAACATTAATTTGTATAAAACTAGTCATTTAATGAATTACTAAATAAAATCATTGCCCCATTATCACATCCTACCAGACAGTCAAGTAGTTTTACCTCATTTTCTACCTGCAATGCCTTAACGCTATTTCTTCAAATCAGGCACATCAGTGTGTATTTGGGGGAGAGGCCATGAAAAGGATTAATGGCTAAGCCAGAAGACTGTTCTGTTGCACATAATTAGTACTTTGGAAGATGTTTGCACAAGTGTCTGCTGCACTGATACAGGCTGTTCTGTGACTTCCAAAATTCTGAAAATGACCCTGAAATAAAGACCCAAAGGTGTTTCAAATTTGGCTGCGTCACTTTGGTGACACTGACGCACTCCATCTTTTATATTAATGGGACAGCAAAACTTCCAGTTTTCTTGGTGCAAGACAAGCCCACTAAAATGAATATTCCACAGTGACTACACCATTTCAAATCATTGCTCCAATTCTGATACAAGCCTATGGTAAAATCCAAAGCAAAATTCAGCCAAATACATGCTTAAGTAAATATGACCAACAGGAAAGATCACAAGACTGTTACATTAAGTGTAAACAAAATGTATTTCATTGCTCTACCAAACTTACATTCCAAGCCATTACAAAATTTTCATGCTGAGTAAAAAAATCAAGTACCTTTATGCCAAGTCTTAAATATTCTAGTCCCACTGAAAAGCAAACAGTCTTGCAAATCTAGGTTGCAATTATTTGTTTTTTAAGAATCCATCAGTATGTCATATGCATGACCAAGACACACAGTGTGTCAACTACAGAAAAGTTTCAAATAAGCAATATTAGAGGAAAATCATCATATGAGAGAAAAACAAACTTCTACCAAAGCTACATACCTGACTGCAAAGAGTGGCAACAAAAGAAGCAAAGAGACTGTCAAGGTATTTCAACAACCTGCCTGTTAAAAGGCCCTTGTGAAATCTTCAAGGACACTGTACAATAAATTTTGAATACATAGAAAAATTAGAGGAAAAAAAAGAACAGGAAAGACTACCAGGAGTTCACCAAGAGTCCTTCAATTGAACTAGAAACAAATAGGGCCACCAAAGCAGCATACCCTTTCAAGTGACATCTCTGGTCCCAGTCTCTGCCTTGTGCTACCATGTTCACAGATAGCACAGATCATACGCGTTTTCCCTGAAACACCCTGTCACCCTATTCTGAGAAGGGACTGGGGCTTCTCTATTTTGACCTCAAAAATACTTTTAACTATTGGTATTTCTGTTTTGGAAACAGTTGTCAGTACTTCCCTTTGAGGGGGAATGAGAAGGAAAGGATAATTTGTCACATCCAAAAAAGAAATTATGACCATCACATTACATAAACTCAAAAGCTTTCCATCCAAAGGTTGTATACTTAAAAATCAACAAAACAGTTATGGTAAGAACTATACCTGTTTCACTTTAGTATGAGTAATAAGCTTGTTTGCTCATGAAATTTTTTTAACCATGAATAAAATACCATTTAAACTTCTAAAATCTGAAGGATTTCTCTCTCAGCTTCATTGACTCTCTGTATCTATGATTCCTAGTAATCCTACAATGCTTAAAACAATGAAGTTTCATCAATTCACAAAGGCCTAAGAATGCTACTGGCAGATTAGAGAAGATGGAAACTGTCCACATTTAAACAGCAGTGCTGCCCATCAGGAATACAAGTAGCCACTTCATCATATTAGGAAGACATCAAGTGACAAGAGCACTAGAAGGTAAAGCTGTTTGTAGTGAACTTTTAAAAACCTCACAAACATTGTCTACACACGGAAACAAATTGACAATTCACAAACCCCAGCAATTTAAGTGTCATTTCACAGTGTGAATTTCAAATGAGAGTTTAAAAGTCCTGAGCTCTAAGAGCAGGGCAAACAAAAGATGCACACATACAAACAGTTTACACAGAAAATTTGCTTTGGTAGACAAGAGACTCCAGTCTACCCTCAGCTTTAAAATACTGCAAATAAAGCACATTTTATCTCTATTCCATATTGATTTCCATGGTTACAATAATTCCACTCAATTTAAAAGACAGCCATGTAAACGGAAGCACACTATTCTTTAATGTCAAATAAATCCAACTGCAACTTGACTTGCCAGTAAGCCAAACTATGAAGTAGAATATATTAATTCTAAAGTGTACACTTAAACAGAGAAAGTAAGATTTTCTAAATGAACTTCCTTTTTGATGATGATCTGACAGTACAACTTTTAAGCTTCCTGTGACTAAGTGTTATGAGTCAGAAAATGTCATTTATTTTCAGGGGAAATCCCTTGTACAACATTAGTATGGGGACAATAAGAAGACTAATATTTGCTTGCATGTACAGTGTTAGAATTTTATCAGCCTTGAGAAAAGCAGTTTTACTGGACTATTCTGGAGAGTTTTTGTGATTGACTTAAAACATACCACAGCTCAAGAGACCAAACCATAATTATAGCAGCTAGCAACCCAATTTTAATCTATAAGCAAATTTCAAACTGAGATTCCAAGTTGCTTTGAAAAACACACTTGACTTCCTACAAAACGTTTCTAGAGAATCCCACTATTTTTTATTACTGATTCCTTAAGAAAATAGGTTTTGGTGCTGATAATCTTTAATAAATCTAAACTAAGCGCACAAAGACTTAAGATACTGAAACAAATGACACAGATACTTGAATCCTACAGAGAGAACAGTTTGATTAAAAAGCTTAGAAAGCATGCAATACCATTCATCTGAGAAATAAAGTTCATTTTAACCTAAACTGCTTCCTCTCCCATCTTGCATCAGGGTTTAATCTCACCAGGTTATCCTGTCTGTCAATACAACAAACTGACTTCAAATGAAAAGCCTGCATGTACAAATGTACTTGGATAGATACATGTAAAAATAAAAACAAAATATTTGAAATTTGTCCATAGGCAATGCAGTAACTAGAAATTGCAAAATGAAAAAAAAGTTAGACCTTCAAAGCTATAGTAACAATTAGTGAGAGCCTATCTTGTTACAGAGATTCTGGATTCCAGGAATATCCAACCAATCAACCAACCCTCTGACTTCAGGCTTTGAGACCAGCATTAGCACAATGAAAGCATACTCTGGCAAATGATAAACTCAATTTTAATGTTCCCACTTCTGCAGACAATTAAGGCTTAAATATATTTGTAGAGGATTTCACTAATTCTGTGGGAAAATTAGATAAACTGCAAGAAAGCCACGTTTTCACCTTCCATGGCATGAAATTCATTCTGATTACTAGATGCTGTCTTCTAATAGAAGTGATCTATTTTTTAAATAGATTTTTTTACAAATGGTTTCTCTGAGGACAAGATGAAGTTCAAACAAGGCTGTGTAGAAGAAACCAAGAGATAACAAGGGATGGGATTTTTTTTTTTCCTCCCCCTCAAATGTGATTTGGCAGTACTGGGAGGAGAAAAACTATTCGCAAAGCTGCTATTTCAGTTGCTGCTATTCCTTCAGGATTCATTTATGCTCCTCCCCAAATCCAATTTTTAAAAAGATGTTTGCTCTCTCAAATATTTTTCAAGCTTAAGCACTTAAAAAAAGGTTATGCAGAAAGCCTTTGAATTATTTGTACATTTTGCTAAAATGCACCAGTCCTATTGGTATTTTGTTAAATGGACTTAGAGCCAACATTTCAGATCCACGCCAAGGCACAGCTTTTTGTTAAGACACTGAGGTGTCTTAACTACCTTCCTTTTAAAAGCTCCAGTCTTTAAAAGGAAAATGCCAAGTTTTTAACATCACTAACATAGTTGCACCTTTTAATTCATGCCAGTGACCTACTGCATATTTTGAAGTGACTTCAGAAAAGCATCTAAGAGAATACCGCATCCCAAAGGCTAAGCATCTACCTGCTGGAGGAAGGAGACACACTACGTAACAAAACAGAACTGCCTCCTACACAACTGCAGGGCCATCCCATGATCTACCTGAGAAAGGAAACAACCTAAGTTTTGGTGAACCATTCCTAAAGAGGTTCTATTAACAATAAATGAAGTCTTCCATCCCTAAAAACCAGGCAAAAGCCAACATTTAGTGTAGCTGAAGCTCCTTTGGTGACACTACTACAGACACAGTCAGTCATAAAATTTGATGTGAAAAACCTCCTGTCTGCTTGTTTATTCTGAAAAGCTACCAAAAAAGCTGTCAGGACTAACAGTCCAGAATGCAGACTGGGCCAGCTACTCAGGCCACCTATTTCAGCCAACCCCAGGGTTATTTCAAACGTAGTAGAGTTAATGTGATTAGTCACTCCTCTGATACACTGCAGCCAAGTTGGAGGGTTTTTTCCCACCTTTTCCTTTGTTGCATACATATTCTTCTCCCAAAATAAAATTACACATTTAAAAATAGGCATCTTGCTACCCAAAAAAACAGGATGCCTGTCTTTCACTGTCATGCCTAAAAATCTCGCAATCAAAGATTTTAAAATATTTGTAAGAGCTCAAAACCAAGCTAGAGAGATGAAGACGTATTTATGTATCAAGCCTTATTTGAAACAGTATCACCTATATAATCCTAGGAAAAAAAAATCAACAGGACTTAGAAAACAGTTGCAGTATTAGCACTGAAAAGGCACTGGAAGGAAGGGTGGGTGTACCAGATGAGATTTTGAAACAGATGAAGAAGAAGCAGGACTTAAAGAACAGGTGCTGTGGATGAAGTTCTCTTAGAGATCATGACAAGATTACACCAAGAAAGCCAGGCCTTTGAAGTAAATGTAGAAAGTGTATGGGAGTTAAGGGACAAGACACCAGAGCTAAGAAAAGGAATATCCACAGTGGATTTCAATCTTGACACTGATTTAGTATTTTGGAAATTAATCTGAAATCCCACTTCTTCCATTTAATTTAGTTTAAACCTGGATGCATTAAAAAACTCACTAAACTCCAGAGAAACAGAAATGAGCAAGCCAAAGGTTTATTTTCAAAGCAGATTAATTCCTTATTGTGCTAAACACTTCTTCACCAGTGAAACAGAAAATTAGTTATCATGGAAAATGAAAGGAGAATGACTTTCAGGGTGGGGATATACACAGACAAAGCATCTCCTTGAAAAGGAAGGATGGAGGACTAAGAACCTCCATGGAAAAAATGGGGTGCTGGGAGCAAAAGGACTGATGAGAAGAACAAAATTTTCAATGGCAAAGGCTGTACTATCAGTCATCTTTGTTGAAGAAACCAGGATATACAAGAATCAGTAGAAGCAATAATGGAAACTGCTGAGGGTTGTTTACAAAAGATACTTTTAATTTTTAAATTTCAAAGCAGTTTCAAATGAGGAATGACTCTGTCATCAGGGCAACACATCCACTTCTGAGAGCAGCTGCTCTGCACTCTTGAAAAGATGGAAATGCCTTTGGAAATGCAATACATGGCACTTACAACTATTAGTTGTATAAGCCAAGATGTTCACCAGATTTCCTATTTTCAATATCTATCCCTAATCAGAGAAGAATTCAGGCATGCATAGATCTAACCAGGGGACACAGAAAAGATATCATTAAGCTGCCATGCCTTCTGCCCAGCTGCTGTTAGATAGTCAAATATTAAGGAAGACCACCAAGTGAGCAAGCAGTCTTCTTTAAAAGATTAAGACCGAAAATTAACTTACTAATGCCTCTCTTACTGTTCAGAATAAGGAAACCAATATTTTAAGCAGGCATTAAAACTTTCATATACTCTCAGGTCAAGAAGAAAAGCGCAGGAAAATGTTTGACCATGGCATCCAAATAAAGGGATGTGAGGCACCACTGTTTAAGTCACATTCTTGTTGCTAGGGTATGAGATTAAATGCCTTTTTTACACAGCAACTGGAGAATTTTTACAGCATGCTGAGCTCAACAGCCATATTACATTGTCCAAACACTCTTTTAAAAAGGCACAGTAGCAGAACACACCCCAAACCCTGCATCAAATTATTATTCTGAGACTACAGGAAAATGTCAGCTGATATGCCACAAATTCTGTTTCCTTCCAGGATTGTGTAAAACAAGGCATGGGGTATTGTGCTTGCTTGTTTACGGGAAATAGAAACAACCCAGGGAGAAGAGACAAAAAGACAAAGACCAAATAAAAAATGTGTCTCAAATGGAAATGCAATTATGTTATGGGAAAATAGCAAGTCAGATGAGGAATCTTAGTATTAAAGGGAAAACATGTTAACCCTTATTCCGATACCTCATCCTTTTTTGTGCTGTAAATAGTCTTTAAATAATATAACCACAGCCAACATATAGGGATCTTCCCTTGTTTTGCTAAAATCTTGTTCAAAAGGTAGCATTAGGCAAGAAAGGATTTGATGTTCAAGACAAGTTCAATGGCTGGGGGCATAGAGGCCAGAAAATTTAAAGTAGCAGAAGATGCAACCCCATAAATTGTTCAGAAGTAGAAGAGCTCAGTACTTAAAGTAAGTGGGAAGACATTGGACCTTCTTAATAGAACTGCCATTGCTTTGTCCTCTCTGCTACCTGCTACTGCTTCACAAAAACCTAAATGCAGCCATGACATGAAAATACATATGCTAATCTGTGTCTGGATAAGGAATGCAACACCACTAGCAGACACGGCTGGGGGATGCTTAAAATTAATAGAGCTGTCTACCCATTTATTGTTTCATCTTTAAATATACATAATATCGTCAGTAAGGACGCAAATATTCAGCAGATATAAGCCACAACATCAAAACTAAAAGGTCTTAAGAGAATGAAATTTTGATTCTTCATTATATTCTATTATACAGATTTATTACATTTATCACTCCCATGTTCCTGAAATACCAGGAACAGCTCACAGGAACCTATTGCAGCTTCTGTAACAATCAGCTGCATGGTTAAAATACCCTGATGAACATTACAATGGTTATCTTCAAAGACAATGAATAAAACATTTTTCCCCATCTAAATAGGGTTTAATTCTTTATGCTTGGTATCTGTTTGTGTCCACTTGACTCTTTCCTCTATTTAGATTTTTAGTATATGTACTATATACATAAATTGTCCAATTCTCAAAGCATTTGAACAATGCTTTAATTTTTAGGCTGCCCTGTGCAGTGTCAGAAATTTGACTTGCTGATCCTTGTAGGTCCCCTCCAACTCAGGGGTTTCAACTATTTTTTTTGGGGAGAATATATGTATATTGTTGTGTAGGAGTAGTCTTGGAAGAGTTCAAACTACCTCATTATGGACTATAGAGAGCTTACAATTAAGTTTTACATTTAGGGTAATTATGAAATTAATAAATGAAGTAATAGCCAGTGTTTCAAAATGTCAAGTACTTCATTCTGCAGAGAACTGATGGGGAAAGTGGACTAACCATTTTCAACTTTTTCCTAATACTTTTAACTCCGTGAGTTTGTTACTGTGAGTTTGTTACTTACATGTAACAAAATCAATGACTACCAAACACTCAGTAAATTCAAGAAATAAAACTATGTATTTCTATTTTAAAATTAATATGCATACATCTCATTTTGTAAGCATCTATCTCAAAACACACTGTTAAACTGAATCCTACCTTATTCTGTGATGCCATACTATACCTATTATTTTTGAACACACCACCAGGCAGTAGGGTAGCAAATATGATAGTGTACTAGCTATCAAATTACAAAGAGTTTCCTGTTATTCTATAGTAAAATAAAAATAAAGGCAGACACCCACCCACACTGCTGTCCGTAAATCAATCCTTCTCTTGGCATTATCTGCAGAACAAAACATAGCTGCTGGCAAATATTCTTAGGATAGCTTGCATACAATCTGGGGTAAGACTGCTTGTAGCAACAATCACACTGTCCATGAAGAAGTCATTGAGCTTTTCTCCTGAAGCACAGTTAGACATTTATAATTTCACAGTAAACCATCTAATCAATCCCACTCCAGAGAGCAGCAATAAGCTTAATTGCCCCTGAAAATGACAACATTAAACATCTGCTACAGCTTGAAAAATGATACAGTGGGGGAAGGGGAAAAAAAGTTACTTTGGGAATCAATCAAAAAGTTCATTTAAATATGGGTTGGGGACAAATGTATGCCTGATGAATATGACACATTTCAAGTACATGCATAATAAATCAATGAAGTCAATCATGTGTCATTTCACTGGGAACTGCAGAATTAGATAATAAATACTACTTCCTTTGAGAAATAAGCAACCAAATTCCACATAGAAATTATTTTTAAGTGAGAACTTAATTAAAAGAAAAAAAAAAAATGTAGTAGTGCCTATGTTCCTCCATTTAAATTGGGTACACATCACAGAACAGCCCTGCCTGAAGCTGTGAGATTATGAATACAGCACAGCTCTGATTCTCAAATAAACAAAAGGCAGTTTCAGCAAATTACATTTAACACGTTACACACGAGCTTTTCAAATTCATGTGAATAATAATGCCTAAAGCAGAAATAGCAGAAGTTTAAAAAATACCATTTTTGTAATACAAGCTTCCATACAACAAATACACCTAGTGAAAGCAACTTGAATTTAGAAAGCCTAGAAAACAGTATACTAACATATGAATTTATAGAAGTTACTAGATCAACTTGTTTTGACATAAATAAAAAGCTTCAAAAGGGTTGATAAAATAGAGCAGGCAGACACAGACTAATGTGCCTGTTCTCAACTCGCCTTTTTTTTTTTTTACAGGTCCAGTATTAGCTACTTAATGAACTTATTATCCTGTAAAACACTGTGATTAAAGACCTTAGGAAACATGCAGCTTTTACAGCAGTAGAGGGTCTCTGCTACCAGACAACATGAAGTTTCACCTGCACTTGGTTTCTTTTCCTGTTACATCTGAACCAGCCAAGTTGGTAACATTTACTAAAACAGCCTAATATGGACTAATAAGAACCAAGAAAAAGGAGCTTCAGGTGTACTACCACTAACTAATCCACACTGCTAAACAGCTGTTACAATATACACTGCCTTTCTAGCAGGTCAGCTGGGGTATGCTATAAACTACTGTAAATAAAATCTTATCCACCTGGGTTCTCTGTACAAGGTTTCTTTCCCCAACCCCACCAGACAGATGTATCTGTAAATTACACAAGGAAACTAGGAAAATCCTGTAATTAAATACTTGCCACTGATAGATTAAAAGCATACAAAGAACATGAATTATTTTTTTCAAATAGAATATAAAAGGGATTCACTGAGCGACCTATACTTGAGATGCAGATTAAAAAAAAAAAAGTCAAACTGGAAACTATTAAGTCAGCACACAAGAAAAGAGCTATGAGATCATCTCCTGACTTTCAAATTTTTTGTACTTCTGAAGCAGTTAAGAACACTAAAATAAATATAAATAATACAAACACATAACCCAGCAAACTAAACCAGAATGGAGAGTTCAGTTGATTTCTGGCAGCAGGAAAAGAAAAAGAAGTAATCGGTCCTTGTGCAAATTGCTCTTTTTTCAAGATATATTAAAGCTGACGAACATCAGCTGCAAAGTATTTGCACTGCAGGAACTGCTATCTAATTGTCAGCCAGTCAACTAGCAATGTTTTCTATAACAAGAGATTAAAACCAACGCAAAGGAACTTTCCATGATTACTACAGCAGATATTTATTTTGGTATTAGCATGGTATTTTTAGATTAACTGGTTGTAGCAGTTTTATACAAAAAAAGGACACACTTAAATATCAATTCTGTTACCTTAAAACATATGGGGCAAGTACATGGCCTGGGCTGTGCATCAACCAGTACCACACAACCTGCTCCTCAGAAGTTGAAAAAAAGATCTACAAGTCTTCTACAAATACGATAAGTTCCACTTTCAAACTGCTAACTAGAATTAAAATAATGCAATACTTTTGCAAACCTAGAATCAACCTGTACTATGAAAAGGTCCTTTCCAACACTAAAGGATTCTTCTGGTACCCCAGAGCCATAAGATAGTCTTGCTATTGACCTCTAAAAGTAGAAGTTTTTATGATTGAGTGGTAGAGTTGGAAAATGATGTCCCGCTCTTTTTCTGAAAGTTCTATGTAGTTTAGGGGAAAGAGAGCAACAATGTAGCTATGGATGCTGTAGTTTGTTACTCAGTGCCAGAAACAACTTTTTTTTTTGTGCAACCGGCATCAGTGCTTTTAGGCGTAAAGCTTTGCCATTGCCAGTATACAGAGTTTTGAACTGCTTGCATTTGTAGTATGGACCATGTTTATACTTCAATCAGCCTAAAGACCCTACAAGCAGTACAGTAGCTGCAACAAACCTTTAAAGAGGGCAAAGTACAACAAAGTAACAGCCCAATTAGTTCTTGTACTAGAGCATCAAAAAACCTAACTTTTCCTAGGTCTCTTTCTTATAGCAAAGCTAATACTTCTAAAACCCATGAAAAGAAAATGCTGGCAACATCTCAAGGGGCACTTTTCTGCACCTCAAGGCTACAAGGAGTTAACAGAAACTTCTACCTGCAGTTCATGATTCATGTAATACAATTTTTCCCCCTGTTACAAGAAGAGATTTCATTTGGGATAAGCTAAAATGGAAGTATGGAAGGACTTCTAACCCTAGAAGTGAATTTTTAATCAAGACAATTATTGTTACAATTAGCTCCTTAGTTGTAATGTTTGATGCAAGAGCCTGTTAATCCACTCAGGGCAGCCTAAACTGGTGTGACTGCACGTTTATTTTTCTCCAACATCACAGCCCTCAGAATCAGGATGAATCCTCTTACACACATTGTAAGCATCCATTCAGTGAAGATTAGCATAATATTAAGGCCATCTGAAGTACAGAAATGAACAGCACTGAATGTGTTACTGTGCAGCTATTCAGTTATGCGCAAGAGGGAACAACCCAGCCGAGACATTTGGCACAAATTACCACCATTACAATTTTTTGCGTGACTTCAAGAACTCTGGTCAACACCTCCATGCCAGTGTGAAAGTCACAATGCACTTCCAGGGCCTATTCTTAAGTAAAGCCAGTCTGGCAAGACTGAAGAACCAGAATACCAATCTGTTTTGGCACAAAATTAAGCGGGCACATAATACTCCACCTTCCTTATAAAGCTCAATATTTACAAGGCTAAATATCCAGTTACTTTTTTTTTTTAATACAAAGGACCTATTTAAAACAATATTCCCCCCTCTGTTCATAATCTATTATGACAGTCAAGAGGTAACAGTTTATTGCTTGTTGCTGGCTATTTCCTTTTCCAACTCAGAGAAGCTGAGAGCATGAATTAAGTCACGTTCACCGCTGTCCCTATTTACTTACCTGATATAGGGATCCCTCCCAGACCTGTGCTGTGTTGTGGTGGGAGATTCAAGTCCAAGAAATTACTGTTTGAGGTGGGATTTGCTGTGTGGTTCAAGTGCATGATGCTATTGCGTGGGAAGGCCATCCAAGGATAGCGAGCTGCTTGGCCCGGAAAACTGAAGGAGTTGTAAACTGCTCGATGCTGTTGAAACTGTGGAAACCTCTGTGGCATGACAGGAAAGGTGCTACTGAGAGAGTTGGCATTTGTGGGTGCAGCAGGATGCAGGAATCCAGAACCTGGCCCTTTGGCAGTTGTAGTGTGTGGGGTAGGGTTCTGAAGAGATGTGGGTGAAAGGGAAGGTTGGTCTTGGACTGACAGTTCCTTCTCAATCAGGTCTGCTAAGGCTTTGCGGGTGATGTCAAAGGGATCAAACCCTAAGTCGTCCTCTTGCTGTTTGGAGGAACCAAACCCAAAAGCTGCTTGCCAGTCTGTGGAGGAGGATACTGGTATAGTTTCTGTTGGAGAAGAAAGGAACAGGATTTAGAACAGGAATTAGAAATCATTTTTCCATATAAAAACTTCAGCCTGTGTATCTGACTGCGGTCTTTTATCTTTCATGTAATACTTTATACATTCCTCAAAGAGACCTTATTAATCAGCTTAGAATGCCATTTTCAGATCAAACTGTCATAGACTTCTACTAAAGGTGAAATGCTAGAGGTAGCAAATAACAGTTTTACTGCACAATTGCTCTATTCTTGAACTATAGAAAAGCCTTACCCAGCAAGTGTTTTCAGGAATAGTCCCAAATAGAAAGACACCAATGACCACTTGCGTAGAACCTTCTTTACCCCCTATTACTTCATGGAAGTGTGAACAAGCAGAGTTTAAATAAGGTTGTTACTCAGTTCAATATTTTGCTTTCACCGTTAATGCTGTGCAAAAAAGATAAGCAGGATGTTCCCTCTCAAAAGAAAGAACCTCAGAACAGTAGTTCAAAAACAAAAACCAACAAACAAAACCCACAAAAATCCCCTACAGTCTACCATTATGAAGAGAAATAAGCCAAATTCTTGAGGAGACAAAACGATAAAAAAAAAAAAAAAGGGAACTGCATTACAAGATACTGTTAAATATTTTGAGGCAGCGTTGCAAAAAAAAAGTTATCAGAATTTATCTTCATTTTCAGCTACTACCTTTTTTCATTATTAAGTTTGTTAAACAGGTTCAGTGAATGCTGGCCTATATTCACATTATTTTTCCTCAAAATTGTGGTCAAGCAAGCTGCTAAGTACAGGGTAGCATCACTCGCAACATTAACTCCCTCTGCTGGTAGGGATCTGGTCTGCCACTTTAAGGTTCAGTATCCTCTCAGAGCAGAAATATACACTTCTATTTTCACTCTAAAATCCATGAAGATAGAGAGTTGCTAGACCAACAAGAACTTGTCCCTTGCATTCTTACTTAAACAGCAACCATACACTTTATATTAACCATGATCTCTGCTATTTGGAAATTGTCTCTCATTGCTACTTAATCCTCACAAAATTGGTACATCAAGTACCTTAGCAGAAAAGAACTTCCTTGGTAACAAATATTGTTTACAAACAGAATTATGATATCCAGGATCAAGATAAACATCAAAGGATGACTAATACTAAGTAAACCAACTACATCATATTATTTACATTCAATTTTTTACTGATATTGTTTCATTTAGTTTTCTAACAATTCCCTCAGACTTATAATTTGCGAGCTCTTAAATACTGTTAACCATTCCCAAGACTATATAATTACAAGTAAAATGATGTTTCATGCATATGACAAGGTATTTCATAGGAGAATACCTGAAAAATACAGGTATCTTTCAGATGATGAAATTAAACATAACTTGTCCGAATTTATAGAATCTCACCTCAGAAGAAGATTAGACACCTTCAGATAACTATGCAGGATACTAAGAAAACTCTGAATTCTACAGAACACCTTCTGATATTAGAATTACAGATTATATCACACCAATATATACTGATACCATGTATTTCCCCACTCTCAATAAAAACCTGTAACACTAAATATTAAAGCATACATGTCACATCCTACACATGTTGCTAAGCAAAACTAAAATAAGCACTCTGATAATTTAGCCATGCAGCTTGAAAGGCTCTTCTTTAAGAAGAAACCTTTAGGTCAGTGCAATTCATCTGCAGTTAAGTGACAGATTGTAACAATTTGTAAGGGGGGAAAGCACAGTATGGAACAAGTCCTAGAGTAGTAGATTCTAAAGAGTTTTAAGCTCTGTACAATTCTGTACAAGTTTTAAGCAACTGCAAAAGCAAGCAATACCCAGCCATGTAATCTCTGGATGTACCTGATGTGAAGAGACTCTGTGGTTCTGGTGCTGTGGGCCAGTCACTTGAAGTCTGTGGAGAGCTGGGGAATGGAGGAAGCCCACTAGGGATGGGGTTAGGGTGTCGGAAGTTGTCAGAGAAGAGTGACTGTGATTCTGTAACAGCCCCTTCAAAAGGAGACCGTGCACTGTGATTAGATGAACTGATGGGTGTAACTGGATTGGGTTTTGCTAAACCAGGTGGTGGTGAAGGTGTGTCACTGTTTGTTATCTACAAGCAAGACAGAAAGAGAAAAATTAGGACATGAGCTTATATATAAAATATTCTTCACTAACTCAGATGAAAGTTTACTGAAAACTTCTGTCCACAATTAGGTTTGTTAATATTCAGCTCAGCACTAGGTAAAAAAAAAAAAAAAAAAAAAAAAAAAAAAAAAAAAAAAAAATCAATTTAGCAACAGCATTTTAAAATTTTGTTTAAAATTATCACAGAATCAAGTAGAGTGGAAAAAGATTCTTTGAAATAACTGAGTCCAACCTATGATTAAACACCACCTTGTCACCTAGACTATGGCACTAAGTGTCATATCCAGTCTGTTCTTAAACACCTCCAGAGATGAACTCTCCACCACCTCCTGGGACATTCCAATGCCCAATCACGATACACTTCAGAAAATATTTGCTTCTCCAACTGCAAGTTGCACTGAATCCTCAAACCCACTTGTTACTTTCAGAGCACTTATCTTTGTGTCTTACCTGCTGAGAGCTGTCACCATTTCCTATACTGAGGGAATCTGAAGGTTTATCGATAGGGCTGCGAAAGTGGGAGGGGAAAAAAAAAAAAAGACAATAAGAGACTCAAGTATTTAACGTGAAAAATCAACATTTGCTTTTGTAGTGGAAGAAAGCCTTAAAATAAAGACAAAAATTAAGAAGTAGGAATTAAGAAGGAAAAAGCTCCACTTTTATTTTATGAGACTGCATTTTTAATCATAAGCATTCCAATCATTTGTCATAGACTGTAATACTTTCAACACTCTCCATTTTGGTTGCTGACTGCCTTAAGGAACAAAAGAAAAGTTTTGAACATGTTCATAGCAACTGTATATCATACGAAACCCCAGAACTCTATACTATTACAGTATTTTGCAACCATCAGTTCCATCTACAATACAACTGAAAAGAAACTTTAAAAGATCTGTTTTCCAAACACATAAGTTTTCAGTTTCTATACAAATCCTAAATAAATCTGGGAGAGATAAAACATTAAATTAACGATTTAGTCTTAGTGGCAAGTTAAGCTTCCAACCAGCCTTTAAGATTTTAACTTAAACTGTAACTTAACTTGGCAGATATTAGTCCCATGTTAAAAAAATAAGGTTTGAGATGACAGAAGCGGAAAAAAACCCCATAGCATAAAAAACTGCCAAAAGTAAGGATAATATAAGATACAGCAGAAAACCACCTCAGAAAGCCATTCACTGCAAATTATTGTGACTTGGCTGAAATGGCACACCTCGGGATTCAAGACTCTTATGGGCATCTGTGAGTTGCCTCAACATGCTAAGTCACGCACTAATGAAATGGTATTATTGAAGTTCACACTAAAATCTTTGCTTTGCAACTTCAAGGTACTCTCATTTTCATCTACCCATGAGAAAAGATGCACAAGCTTCAGGCTGAGCAGGCCAATACACAGATTCTACAAACAAACATCAGAAGTAAGAATATAAATTTCAGTTCCACTAGGAGGCCACAATATGATACAAGTCAAATTACAGTCATGATGCTGAAAAATATATGTAACAATTTTTTTTAACTGGGTGCAGACTTCAGATTCTAGATACACCTCGTTTTCAAACAGCCCTTGCTGCTGCAAAGTTTGATTAGTGCACACAGCCGTACAGTAAGGTCAACAATTCATAAGATTTCTTCCACTTGCAATTTTTCCCTTCACCCCAAAATGACTAATCAAAACCCAGCAGAATTACTTCTCCATTCCAAAATAAACTGTAAGAGTAATCATTAATACATTTCTTTGTGAAAAAAGAGCACTGATTGAGTCAGTATTTCAAACCGATAAACTAAGCTGAAATATTTATGACCATAAAAGAAAAATCACTGTGTTACTCCACTGAAGATTTACAAATATTATCTACTTAGTGATCCAACAGCAGATCAATGAATAAAGCTCTTCCATTTGAAACACTGCTTTTGGTTAGTAATTTCCAAATACCTATAAGCATGGAAGTTTGCTGTAGACTCCTCATTACACAATCAATTCTGATTGAAGAGCTGATACGCCAGCCAAATTCTCTTCCTACAGAGCTAACAGTCACAATACTGCAGTTTAAAAAGCTATGAGTAAGACAACTTTTACTCATAATCTAAATGATGAAAATGTTTATTATACTTGAACCTGCCTGAGGTGCCTTTATTTGGAAGACTGACTTCCAGCCCTCAGGAATGAATAAGGCTCATTATCTACTGACTACAATAGTTTTATTTACATTAAATATATTCTTTTCAGGAAAAAAAAAAAAAAAAAAGAATTGCCTATCACTACTGAGATGCAATTCACAGGCTCTCTGATCACTCCTCAATGGGACTATTTAGCCTAACAAGATGGTACCATTTTCAACAACACTCTCCATTTTAATGCATTGGTTCAAATTTGATTTAAAATCTACCTAATCAGCTACCTAATCAGCAGCACCACTGCTTGAAGTATTAGGTTTACCTTGCTTTTTTTCCATCCAACCTCTGAATGAGCCTAACATTTATTACCTAAAGAGGTCGATAAAGAAAAACCCAGTAAGACTACAGACCAAAACTGTAACTGCAAGTGATGCATAAGGTGGAAGAGGATACCAGTTCTATTCAAGAAGGGCATCAAAAAAGAAAAAATTTTGGTTGGCAATAAGATTATTTTAAGTAGACGAATTACTTCCTCTACACAAAGAAGCCTCAGTTGAATCTGCTGCCCTGTTGCCCCTCTGAGTAGTAATTGGGGAACCCTTTCCTCTGTGTTATGTTCTGGAACACATCACTGGAAGGAAATGACAGATATTTTAGCCCTAACATTTAACTTGCCTCTATTGAAGCTTTTCCAAGTGACAAACCTCCTGGTATACAGCAAATAGTGTGTTACTTTTGTGGAAGCTTCTGTATAGAAAAAAAGGAAGGGCTCAGCTCTGACTGGGACTGTGTAGCTGTACAAGCTCTTGATCCCCTGGTTATTCTGTTCCCCTCAGCCACTACCTGTACTGTCACTTGCAAACTTTATGTTAGGGTTCTCCTGCACAATCTGTCAATCAGTCCTTTTTTAATACGGGCTACAATAAGCCCAGCTTTTTGTGACCAGATCAGGATTTGCATTCAGCTCTCCAACCAGAGAGACTGAAGAATCATTCCCTCCACACCAATCAGTGAGAGAGAAAGCAAGCTATCTGAAGTATAAAAGGCAGCACAATTACCCGAAATCTGAGTCTGCATCATCTGGAGTCATGTGTTCTGGGTCTGTGCCATTTTCTAATATAGGAGGCGTTTTCCTGTGTTCCATTGTTAAACCGTTGGCTGATTTACTTGAACTCTGTAATGATGGCCAGGCATCTTTGTTATTACTGTTGGGTCTGGAAAAAGGCAAGAGTAAAATAAAAAAAAAAAAATAGAAGAGTTCGAGTTATGAAGAAAGTGTTTTAAAAATCGTAAACACTGGGGAAACAAATCCTTGTGCCAGACAATCCATAACAATAGATGTATCTGGATATTATTTTTCAGATTTTAAATGGCAGTGACTTAAAAAAATAATTAGTGGGATAGGTAAGGTAGAGAGAAAACCAGAGGGAATTCTGTTTTCTTTCCTGAATAGATAGCTGCTTTGCCAATCCTGAAGTGCAAACTTGCCCATTTGACGGAGAAAAAAAATGTAAATAAAAATGAAAAATGCCATCAATAGTTCAAGTGTCCAGACCTCTGCATACCTCATTTAGAATTACTTGCTTTAGCCCATAACTGTTTTTAAGTTCTGTAGGTCATGAGCTCAGTCATCTTTTTTTTTAATATGTATTTTATATTCCAGGTCCTATCAAGCCTGGCCACAACAGATGAAGTTTTATATTTTACACCTACACAGGAATCCACAGCTTTACGAACAGACCATGAGACCAGCCAGACAAACACACTGTTCAAGTTACTGGTTCCTTCATTTGTAGTTTAATGGCATAATTACTTCCTTTTTATAAAGTAATATTAAATTTCATTTTAGAGTGCACATTAGAACTGAAAAAAGAGAGGACTCAAAGCCAAAGTTTTTGCTGTAAATAGTTACATTCTGTACAAATTTAGGCAAAATGTAGTATAGTCTCTAACCAAATGGATTCAAATACAGTGTTGTCTGCTAATCCTGCAATCTTAGAAGATCTATTTTGCGTTCTCAAGCTCTTCTACGTTACCTGTAGCTTTTCATTTGCTTCTATTAGGGGCTGGTTTTAGTGTCCAAGTCCAGTCTTTGTAAGGAAGCAGTTTTCACAGAAAAAAATTTTAACACATACATCCCTCCTGATGCTACCCTATGTTAGTATGCTCCTATTAGGTCCAGTATTTATTCTACATCTTTAGGTCAATGTACAGTCAGAATTTCACAGTCAAAATCTGGAAATTTCATGAAGTGCTTATAGCAACACAAACGTGTCCTACTTCTATTCAGATAAAATTAGTAATAGTAGCTCCCCTCAAATCTCAGTAGTTCAAGATTTGCTATCCTGCATCCATCTTTTCTCAACTACCTATACAGTATGCACATAGATGAGTACCTTGACCTGATCTGCAGATCTCGTCTTGGCTTTGCACACATTCGGACTAAGTTAGAGCTAGTGAGTTGATCAGATACAGAACACCAGGGAATGAAGACACAGCAGCAGCAGCAGAATATCTGTCATTTAATAGTCTCATTTGTACAAAAATGAACTGAAATCTAGATATATCAAAATTGCCAATCCATTAACAGATTTATTTTAAATATCCAAATTTATGTTCACTACATAGCAAAGCTATCTCTCTACTAAAACTAACTTAAAAATGACACTTAAAAGTCAGTTTTGCATCTAAGGCGAAGGAGATAAATCTAAGAGAAACAAATTGGTTTATGTTTTGAGGTGGAGGGTTTTGTGCGTGTGGGTTTTTTGTTGGTTTTTTTTTTTTTTTGTTTTAGTTAAGTTCAGGCTGCATGCCTCTGAAGGGCTGCTCTCTAAAAGATCAGCACATGCTTCATAATTGGCTCTTCTTGTAGCATAACAAAACATTAATTTCTGTTCTTCAGAAAAATGTCATCATAAAAAAAGCCTGATCTGTTTTAAACGTGGAATATATCTCCAATTTTAAAAGAACATAGTCACCATGACTATCAAGTAACATACCAAGAGACAGTACACAAAGTGGTCCTAGGGGATTTTAACAGTTGTCTTCAGCAGGAAGAAAAGGTCTGCAAGTAGGACCTTTCAAATTAACACAATTGCAGAAAAATACTTATCAGAGTTTAACAAACTGTTTTCTACTACTGAAAATTTATAAATATCTATTACTTAGAACTCAACTTCTGTTTCATTCCATTAGGAAACAAATTCTGCATCCCAGAAACACAAAGAACCACTTCAGAGTTGTTAGAGGCTGTGACAAACTTCTAGAAACATAAATATCGTATCAATGAATCCCACAAAATGAATCCTACAAGAATCCAACTGGCTAGAAACTGTGAAAGAACAATGTGCATTCACCAGTGCAAAAGCTACATTTTGTACTGATGAGATGGGTCTTGATGAAACATGTCACAATCCCAGCTTCAAGAAATTCACTTTGCAACCCTAAAGGTCGTACCTAGGTATAGGCAAAGTGTCTTGGGTTGTGGAACCAAAAAATGCGTATTCTATTTCATCTGTTGAAAGCAGTTGGGGAAATGTGGGTTTTTTTCTTTATATCTTGTAACTGCAGGGGGAGGGGGATGGATGCCTTCAGATAATGGCCCAGCTGTTAAAACCGGGTGGGGCAGTGTTTCTTATCTCCTTCACCACCATCCTCC